>CAMKVN010000920.1:0-22390 GCA_946474995.1 Funneliformis geosporum
GGTCTTCGCGTAACCTTTATTTATAGCATATCTACCATTTCCCATATATTTGGCATATATGGTATATTTGGTGTTTCGCGCAGATTTAGCATATTTTGTAGATCTGCCAAGATCAGCGGATTGGATAGATATTATGGCGTAGTAAAATCAGGTGATTTATTCCGTCGGATGATTTGCAGTTGTTTCTTCTATTACAATAGAATGTTGAGCAACATTTGTTTGAGTCAATTCAGATTTGTTATTAGCAAAGAGATCTTTGTTTTTTGTGAGTAGTTGTTGAAGTTGCATCCTTTGTATATTTGTTAAACTTCTAATTGATGTATCTTTTCCTTTTGTTATTTCTATTAATTCATCATCTTCCTCTATTTGAGCTTTAGCAACTCGATAATCTTCAAGATCTTCATATAATTTTTGACAAAATGAATACTTTTCATTATTCTGTAATGGTTTACAAAAGACATTATCCTAGTCTTTTCCAGTATTTATCAGTTCTCTGAAATTCAAAATCGCTAAATTTTAAAAATTCAGTTAGATATTGTTGATGATTAATGATAGCTATATTTTCTTCTAAAGATACATTTAGATAATGCTGAGGTTCTTCTTCTGTCTCTTCAAGTTCTAGTTCGTCATATTCTTTTTCAAAAAAATCTATTGGTGATAAAATTTTAGGATTTATTTTTGTAAAGCAGATAATTGAAATAGTATCAATTTCTTTATTTTGCTTTATTATCATGATTTATTTTTCAGTATTGATAATTGCTTTTGCTTGGTTGGTGATCTAATCATTTCCAAATAGAACATTATATCCTGATGTTTCTGTTACAATCATATCTTCTTTAATTTCAAATTTTCTTATTTTAACACCAACTTTGAATATCTTTATTAATGTTGCAGTTTTCACTTCAGTAACACTAACAATTTAGACTTTAGTAGAAGCTTCTATTTCTTTGTTTACTAAATCTAGAAATCTTTTAGTAATGATGCATCTAACAGCTCCTGTGTTGATCATCACATTAATTCTTTTTTCAAAAACTTCAGCTTCAGCAAAATAAGCGTCCTGTAGTTTCCATTCTTCCTATTGAGCTTGAGTGATAATTGTTGATATTTTTAAGCTTTCCAAGATTTTCTGCATGTATTTAACATGTGTTGGTGTTATTTCATTTCTTTTACATTTATCCTCATATTGTTTGAAAGTATTAAGAAACTATGAGCTTTATTTATTAGGCTCAATATTTCTAAATGTAGTATTCATGCTTACTTTAGTAATATATACATCACAGTTAAATTTGGGATCATTGAAGATAAGTTGTGAAATATTATTTTTGATGATTAATCCTATTTCTTTTTCTGTTTCTCTTATAACTGCTTCGATAGAATCTTCATTTTCTTCTACTTTTTCTCCTGATACTTGCCAAAGGTTATACATTTCCTTACCTTTATTGATTCTTTTTGAAAGGAATACTCCAGCATCATTATAAATTAAATTCATCACATAAGTTGGAGTTTTTGATTTTTTGATTAACTGAAATATATTTATGGAATCATTTGATAAGCATTTATGATAGTTATAATCTATCCATTTGTGACATCTTGAGCAAAATGTAAAAAGACAATCTTGTTGATGATGATCTTTCTTTTGACATTTATAACAAAACATTTTAATATCTCCATTTTTAGCATGTTGTTTTAGAATCTGTTGTAGTTTTTGAATCTTTTTCTTTGTAATCATGTGACTATGATAATCAACATCATCAAAATTATAAATCAAACAAAGTGTGACATTACCTTGGAAAACATGCCAGTATTCTATAAGTTCATCATTTTTAAGGAGTTCATTGATATATTCTTGATTTTCTTCATATTCAAAATCATTTTTATGGAATTCTTTAACATATTCTAGTGGATTGTTTTATGTAACTTGTTTTTCAGTTTCTAGAGGATTTAATTCATTCACACTCTCACCTTCTGAAGATGCATTTATTAGTTTAAATGATTAACTGAAGAATTGAACTGTTGGTTTCTTCCTGAAAAAGATTGTTTGTTATTTTGTTGATTATTCCAATTTCTATTATTGTTATTTGGATTATTACAGTTATAATTATTATTCTGGTTTTAATTATTTTGATTATTATTATTACTTTGATGATTATTGTTTCGGTTTGATTGACAATCTTTTGCCATATGTTCATGTTTATTACAATTAAAACATGTCCTTATATTGTTATTATTGTTGTTATTATAATTACTATTATAATTATTATTATTATTAGTGTAAATAATATTATTATTCCTTTGCCTACTATCTTTAGCAATATGTCTTATTCGATTACAGTTATGACATATTCTAATGTCTCAATTATTGTTATTATTTCTGTTATTATTATTATTATTATTACTATTATAGTTTAAAGAATTAATTTGATTTAATCCTAATTTTCGTATGAGTTACTCCAATTTTTGATCAATAATTTCTTCAACAGATTCAGATATATTACTTCTGAAAGTATTAGTTGGAATAACAGGTTGATAAATTGCAAGACTTGTTCTGGCTGACACAAATTTTCTATGTAGATTTCTCAAGTAGTTTAGTATTAAAAAGTATGCAGATAATTCTATTCCCATTGAGTATGCAGTTTCTAATGCTAATGCTTTGTTAATAGCTTCTTCTATATTTTTAGACATAGATGATTGTACTGGAACTATGAATTCAGGTCACAATCCTTTAATGAATTCAGCAATTTTATCAGCATTTGTTCGATTGTTATATGGATAAATTCTTTTCCATAGTTCTGTAATTTCAGCTATATATTCGTCAATGATTTCTCCATTTCTTTGTTTTAAGTTTTGTAATTGATGTTTTCACTATTGCTTCCTGAAGATATTACAGTAGTGATCTTGAAAAAATTGAATAAAGGATTGGGTTAGAACAAGACTTCTCTAGTAGTGAGCTTCACATTGATAAACCAAATTAATGCTATTCCTTTTAGATATTATGGTAGAATGTCTAGCATTCTTTCCTCAGCAACTCTATTTATAGCATATGCTCTTTCAAATCCTTCTAACCATTCCATTGGATCTTGATTACCTCCTTTGAAAGTTAGAAAGTCAACAAGTCGAGTTTCTTTTACGATTGGTATTCTAGTAGGACCTGTATGTGTATTTAATACATTAGTAAATCCTAACAATAATTGGTTGAGCAATTCATTACCAGTATCTGAAGGAAGAGGAGGAGTATTATTTCTTCTTCTTTTATCTTCTATATTATTTGATCTTTGATTCGCTAATTCTTCATGGATTTCTAATCTATTTCCAGAGTAATTTTTGACTGCTTTATCTGATCTTGCTGATATATTAAAGACAGATCCTTGACTTTGATAGGTTGTTGAAAATAATTGTAATGTATTTGATGGGTTAATTATATTCGATATATTATTATTATTATTATTATTACCAGGTATATCATTTTCATAACTATTGTCAGACATATAGTCATGATTGTTCTTTTTATAAAAAACCATATAATATCTACAATGGGTTGCTTCAATTATAGTAGCTTTGTAATCAATTCTAAAGTATCTACTATTACTTGTAAGATGTGCTAATATTTTTGTTCTTTTCCCTGAACTTATTCTATTTTCATAACTATTTATGAATTCTGAGTCATCATCAATTTTATACACAAGTTCAGCCATTTCAATTCATTTTCTGAGGGATTCTGAAAAGGATCATTATTATTATTCTTTGGTGGTAAACTCTGATCATGAGAGGATGTATTGACTAATATATTACTTTTAGGCATTTTTGATGCTTTTGAACTTCTTCTTGAACTTTTCTTTGATGCTAACCTTGAATTAGTTGCTGAATTTATTGATGTTTCAATTTCCTAGTTATCAGTTTCTAAATAATTACTCCACTCGTTCTTTAATATATTAAGTAAGTTTTCAAAAGATTCTTATGCAAGTTCGTGATATTTTATTGAGGTTATAATTAATTAAAACACTGATTTAATACTACAGAATTATCTTTGTTTTCTCTAGCCTTTTTGAAAGCCTTTTCAGTAATACTTGTATATGAATTTCCTTTTAATGAATAAATTGTCAAGAAATACCAAAATCTTCCAAATTTTTCTAAAGGTTGTTCTGTTATTAGATAGTAGTGGATATAAGATAGATCTGGATTCTCTTTTAATATTTAATTGTTTTCTTGTGAGTATGCTTTACTATGTTTGATTATTATATTCTCTGATAATACTTTGATCGACTAAACATATACTATTTTTCAATTAAATATTCAAGAATTTCGTCAATTATAATCTTTAACTTATGAAGTCTTATAAAATCTTTAATTCCGTTCACTTCTTTTTGAATTCTTTGAATAGTTGCAAATATTATAACATCTTCTCTTTTGGCTATTTCTAAAAGATTGTTGAGTACCCTTATTTGTAATTCTAATTGAAGACCTTGAGATGTGTATAATGGTCTGAGTTTAACTTTAATGTTTGACATTAATTTTTACTAAAATCTCAATTTTAATTCCTAGTAAATCTACTTAATTTTGTTGAGTGTCCACCTAACCAGTGTTGTCATGGGACATAGTTAAGACACTGATGGGACACTGATGGGACATTGATGGGACAGATGGGACATTTGGGACATATATGGGACATAGTTGGGACATATAGTTAGGACATATAGTTGGGACAGCAAATGCTTGGGACATAAGAAATGGACATCACTGCACCTAACCTGCACCAAATTTGTTATATGAGTTGATTATGAGGTCCACTGACTGAAAAATAGACTTCAACACATATAATAAGATTTTAGGTATCTGAAGGATAATAATTTAACTTAATAACTTTAAGAACTTATTTGCATTAATAAAACTATTAAATTAATAATACTGTATATCAATTTATAAGTACAGAGAATGTTGAGAATATATATATATAAATTGGGAATATGTGTGAATACTTCAAATACGATGGGAGAGTAATAATGGATTGGATTTTAGGTCATGAGTTTAACAGATCAATGTTATAGGGATAAAGTTTGGTTTATTAATAAAATATAAGTAGATCAATATGATTCAATAAACTAAATAAGCTCTTGTTAGCGAACTTATCAATTTATGAATTTCACAATAAATTCTCTAATTAACTTTGATTAAAACTAAACTGAATTCAAATCTAACTATTTTTAAATCAAATCTACTTTTTCACTATTTCTGTCTGTCCTTAACTACAATAATTTCCTACTCTATTTATATAAAATATTTGATCTACTTCTATTACTAATTTAAGATAAAGTAAAACTATTAAAACTAAAGAAACATTATAAACTTTATTAACTTAGTTAACTACATTAACTAATTTAACTAAATAAACATAAGAAACTAATTAAACTTAATCAACTATGTTAATTTAGTTAACAACGTTATTATAGTTTCTGAGGTTTCAGTTATTTTGATTATTAGGCTGTAGCTTAAGAAATTACGGCTTTCTTTAGTAGTGAACTGCAGAATTATAATAGCAATAATTTTTTTCGAATTATTTCTGCTTCTATTAGTCCAATAACTTTGTATTTATATTTGTTAGAAAGCTCTCAATGAGACAATTCTAATGATTGTATTTCCATTAAAATTTAAAGAAAAACAAAGAAAAAGGGTTAAAAATCATCCTAAAGTTACTTCTGATTTGCTTACCTTAATTTCCAAAATAAGAATTTCCTAAAAAATCAAGAAAAAAGAAAGGAAAATACCACAAAATTACTTCCGATTCGTTTACCTTAATTCTAAAATAAGAATTTCCTAAAAAAATAAGAAAAAAGAAAAGAAAGGTTAAATTTTCGTCAAAAAATTGCTTTACTAAGAAAAAAAAAGGAAGAAATAAAAATTTTCAGAATATTCCGAAAGTTTATCAATTTTATATTGTAAACTAAACTAAAATTTTAATTAATCCAAAATTTAGATGTTATTTATACTATTTATCATAAATATTCAAAACAGAAGATTTTGCATTATCTGATTGCAAAATCAATGATAGTTTAATCATTCTTTACGAACAATTAGGGTTCCTCAAAATCAAATCAAATCAAATATTTGATCGAATCAAATTAAATCAAATTCAAATTTGATCGAATCGAATCGAATCAAATAAAAAAAGTTTTTTTAATTATTATAATGATATATTAAAATAAAGTTATTACAAAGTTTTAATTAAAAGATAGCTTTTACAAAGTTTAGTAACAGATACATTTTTATTAAGAAAAACATAGTAAAAACGCCTCCGCGACTTTGGAAATGCTTTTTTTACTAGGAAAAACATAGTAAAAAACGCCTCCGCAGCTTCGAAAATGCTTTTTTACTAAGTAAAATATAGTAAAAAACATCTCTGCAGATTCGGAAATATATAGTAGAAAACGCCTTTGCGGATTCGGAAATGCTTTTTTACTATGTTTTCTTAGTAAAAAACATCTCCGCAGCTTCGGAAATGCTTTTTTTACTATGTTTTACTTAATAAAAAAAGCATTTCCGAAGCTGCGGAGGCGTTTTTTACTATGTTTTTCTTAGTTAATACTATCTCTGGATGGTTTTACTATTGATTCAAATTAAATCAAATATTTGAATAGTTGATTTGAATTTGATCGAATCGAATCAAAGATTAATTTGGATTTGATCAAATAAATAATTCTTTGATTTGAATTTGATCAAATCAAATATTCAAATATCAAATTGAATTGTAGAACTCTACGAACAATAGCAAAATTATTCGAAAGGAATAATAATTTGATTGTTCCTTAAGAACAATATAGAAAATTGTTCTAAAGGAACGATAGTTTGATCGTTTCAATAGAAAGATATAAAATATCGTTCTAAAGTAATAATAAAAAATCATTATTCTTTTCAGAATGATGATAAATCGTTCTAAAAGAATGATAAAAAAAATCATTTTTTCAGAATGATAATTTAATCGTTTTAAAAGAACGATAAAAAATTATTGTTCTAAAAGAACAATAATGTATCATTCTAATAAAATGATGAAAAAACATCATTCTGAAAGAACGATAATATATCATTTCTTAAAAATGATGAAAAGATCATTCTAAAGTAATGATATTGAATTGTTCCAAATGAACGATTGATAAAAAAATCATCGTTCTGAAAAAATGATGAAAAAACATCATTCTTTTCAGAATGATAATTTAATCATTTTAAAAGAACAATAAAAAAATCATCATTCTAAAGGAACGATAATATATCATTCCAATATAACGATAACAAAAATCATTCTTTTAGAATGATAATTGAATTATTTCTTTAAGGACGATTTCTATCATTCCTTTGGAAAGAATGTTAGTTTCTTTAGGGATAATTTCTGTTGTTCTCTTTAGGAATGATATTTTGTTCCTTTAGGAATGATTTTTATCATCTCTTTGGGAATGAATGTTCATTCCTTTTGAGATGATAAAAATCGTTTCTTTGGAGACGATTGTTTATTCCTTTAGGAACAATTTCTATTATTCCTTTGGGAATGATTTCTATCGTCTTTTTGGGAATAATTGTTCGTTCCTTTAGAGAGATTCTTATTGTTCCTTGAGGATGATTGTTTGTTTCTTTAGGGACGATTTCTATCGTCCCTTTGGGAATAATTTTTATCTTCTCTTTGAGGAACGATTACTTTCAGAATGTTTTTATAATTTCTCAAAAATCAGCTCAACAGATTTCGACCAGTGAGATACAGTCGATTTGTTGCCAAATCTTAAGTCTAACTGAAATTTTGCTGAATATTATAACCAAAAGGTCTTAATGCTGAAATAATGCTAAATTATGTAATAAAAATTGTTAATTTATCAAGTTTTATACCAAGATCATTAGTAATTTTTTCTAGCACTTCAGTTGGTCTGATTTTGTATATTTTTAAATTCATCCCACTTTTCATGCCAATTAGGTAAAAAGTTGGTATAGCATTCTTTTTCCTATTGTTATCTCAGAATCTTTCTATTAGCTATTTCTAATCTTGTAGCATTTTCAAAAGAAATATTAACAATCAACGCATTTTTTTAATTTTTCTAGTAATTTTAGATAATTAATAGCATAGTCTTTTGCAAATTATGATAATTCTGTTGCTATTCTAGATTTGTCTGTACCTGCGTCAGCTAAGATAAAATAAGCCAGAATTAATATTTTATCGATTCTTTTTGATCTAAAATTATCATAATGATTCAATAATGCATCTTTAAATGTATCCATCAATTCATCGGATTTCTGAAATTGCCAGGATAATCCGTCAGTATTCAATAACGGTTTGGGTTCCACGTATTTCATTTTTTTCTGTAATTTGCCTAATAAAATGTAAATTAATATTAAATAACAAAAGAATGTGGTAAAAAAAAAACAAAAGAAATGTTTTGATTTTAGAGGAAACATTAAGGTTAATTAATTTTAAAAGTATATAAAAACAATTAAAATTTAAAATTTAGAATTTCAATTATAGTTATTGAAGGTGAATTTACGAAATCAAACTCTACAATAAAATACATGAAAATAATTTTTTATAATTTATTAATTTGTTCATTATCTTTTCTCGTTACCTGTATCGTACTCTTTATCAATTTCATCCATCAATTTTCTTTGTTGATAGCTCACTTCCTTTTTCAACTTATCTATTTTCTTTCTCATACTTAGTTCCTTCGCCTCTTCCAGACACTGAATAGACATTTCCAATTTTTGTTTAAGTTCATAATTTTCTTCCGTGTTTTTTAAAAAAAATTTTTTTTTTTTTGATCGGTCTAAATGGAAATCCGCAGGTCTTTTGAATCGAAGGATATTTTTTTTTTTTTAGATATTCACGAAAAATGTAATAGTAGAAGTTTAGATTTATGCCGAAATTAACATGTGACAAATAGGAATTTAATTCCGTCCCCAGAAAATGCACTTTAATTATCAATGCGGATGTTACAGACACAACTGGAGTTAGTGTCCAACGGTCATTAACGAGGATGTACCCAATAAAGAAAAAGTGCAATGCATTTTGTATAAATTTGGAACGCGCTATAAGATTTTGTTGTTTGATAGTTTGATATTATGAGTTGAGCTGATGTAATAATATCTTACAATTGACTATTTTCAACACTTAAAACGAATATCTTGAATCATTATAAATCACACATAAAATTAGATTATTTGTTTTAATTTAGCAAAACAGAATTAATTGGCTTGTAATTAGTGCTCCAAAACATAGACACGCACGGTTGTTTATGGATAACATAATTAGAAATATATAACAAACAACCAAAACAAATAAATAATAAAAATAGAAAGAATTTAATAACATGCAATTCACATATCGATGACCAAATAATTAAAGATACAAACAAACAATAATACATCCATTAAATTATTTTTATGGTTAGCCAAGCCAAATTAGACGGACTATCTTTTTTAAAATACAAAATCACGTGTAATACAAAGTTTTAAAGACATTAAGATAGTAATGACATCTGAAAATAGGAGCAAGTAGTTGAAATTTGTGAAAAATGATACTTATTATTTGCATCATACTTTCTTGCTTGTGTTGTTCAAATATTCTCATAACTTAATATCGAAGAAATCGAACCATATTGACGATTATATTTTATTTATAATCATTTAATCATATAGTTAATAAATTATTCAACATAAATGAACCGAATAAAAAAATGTCAAATATTATTTATAAAGAATTTTTTTTTTGTTTATGGATATTCGAATATGCAATATCACGATATGAATTAAATTAATGTAAATTATCTATCTAGTTTCACGTCAAAAGAAATTCTATTGTAATTTGGTAACCCCATTGGAGATTGACGATCGCCATTTTTTTGCTTTTTCAAATCCATTTGTAGCTTTATCATAGTCGAACATTGTTTGAAATATTTCTTCTTCCGAGTTCATAACGAAAGGTCCATAATTTACCACAGGTTCCTAAATAAAATTTTAAAAATATTTAATATTCAAGTTTTAATGAGAAAACGAATGTTTAGAACTTTACCTTCAATGGTTTTCCTGCAAACAACATAAATCTTAAATCTGTGTCTTTTGCCTCTACGGATATATGATCTCCATTGTCATTCTCCAAAAACAAAGCATGATGTTCTTCACCTTTAAATTGATTTCCACCAAAATAACCAGTACCACTTAAAACGTAAATAAATCCCGAAAAATCCTTTGAAATTGTTTGTTCAACCTTTTTTCCTTTTTCAAGTTTAAAATCCATAAACATTGTTGGAGTTCTTGTAAATACAGAACTCTTTACTCCGAAACTTTCTCCTGCGATGATTTTTACTTCAATTCCAGGTTCAGGTTTCGCTCTTGGAATATCCGAATCTTTTAAATCTTGATATGCTGGTTCAATCATTTTGAATTCTCGTGCTAAATTTATCCAAAGTTGAATACCACGAGATGACATCTTTGAAGCGGGCATTTCAGCATGGACTACGCCACGACCCGCGGTCATCCACTGTACGTCACTGTGTGTAATGATGAAAATATTCTAGAAATAAGAATTTTTTTAAAAAAGGGATCAAAGAATATATTGAATTTTACGTACCCAGGTCCAATTAATCCCTTGTTTCCTCCAAAATCTTCATGTGCAATTGCTCCTTCTAATAAATAAGTAACCGTTTCAAATCCTCGATGAGGATGGTCGGGAAATCCTGCAGGTGGTGTAACTTCAAATATATCGCACATCAAAAATGGATCTAAAGTTCTTGATTCACCTATACATCTTCGAACTGTAGCTCCCGCTCCTTCTGGTTGACTCTATTTTTAAGCGACATCGAGTTATTAAAATAGTTATATTTTGAAATTTCATCAGCTCATATCATCTTACCTTGGCGAGAAATGATCTTGCAATATTTCTGGATAAAGTAATGGCCATATTTTAAAAATTGTATTAAATTTTTTTGAATAGAGTTTCGTGAAAATTTAACTCTTTTTATATATAACATATCCGATCGCTTTGATTACTAATTCATTATTCAATGACAAATTCATGATTTCTGGATTTACCTAGTATAAACGTTTAACCAAAATACATGCCGATCAAATCCAATTATATAATATCTTTTACCATATTAGAAATGACATCGTCCATTTTAAGAAACGATTTAAATTTTTTAAAAATGGAATGGTTAATCAGCGATTACAAAAAAACTTTAATATTTGTAATTTTTTTTTTTTAAAATATATGATATAATTTGAATGGCATCTTATATATATTTAAAATTAGTAAGAAATAAAATATGATAAATAATCAATTCTTATATAATTTAATGAATTGTAATTATTTTTAAAATAAAATTATTAAATAATATAAATTTCTCTGATAGAAATCATGACAAATTATAATTCAATAATATTTAAACAGTATGTTACCAAAAAAAACCAGAATTAAATAAACAACTTATAATTTCACAATGACAATAAGTAATCAAGTAAAAATTTTATTATCAAGTCATAATTTATACCAGGGTTGGAATTTTGTATGTACAAGATAAAATTAATACTACGTATTTATACTAATTTTCTGGACGAAGTGAAGGACTATAGAAGTCTAATCATCTGCCGCCTCATCCAATGAGATATCTTCCTTCTTCTTATTTGTCACATGATTAATTTCGGCCAAGTTTTATAATGCCAGCCAAAATTCAGTGGGGATGAAATATTTTTGTGGTGATACTGGGGTCTCTATGTTTTTACTCCGAAATTATGTCACCAAACCACTAACTGGGGAGATAGTTCTGCACCAACAAATGGTACCATTTCCTAGTTTTTATATTAATTATTATAATGTATTAACTGTACTAACTCTGAACTTCCCACCCTGACAATAAGTATGTTAATAATCGTTTCATTATTTAATATACAGTATAAGTTTGGGTCACATGTGATGATGCTACGAATTGATTTTTTGATAGCACATGAAAATATAAAAGGTTTCCGATATTTCAAAATAAAATAGTTACATTATACTGTTGTAACAAAACATAACCTTGGTCTCATTTTATTTAGCAATATAATGACAAAAAATAAATGCAATGCCATGCAAGACATTTGGCCAGCTTCGAATAGGACGTTAGCTTTTAATAACAATCGAGCTTTAAAAATTTTCAACACAAACTTCTTTAGAATATGGATTGTTGGTCATTCTAAATAATAACTTGTACTTTTCTCGTAATCATCACTTATGGCACCCTAATGATCAGAGGATTTTCAAAGTGATTTCTCACATTTAATTATAGTTTAAATACTTGAATATTTATGAACCAAAACAAAGCGAACAGCAGGCAACTATCCAAGTAATAAAACAATTAGTTAGATAATTTGAGATTTAATTTTAATATTGGACAGAATACAGTTCAAATCTCTATATAACGATATATATAAATATTTTTTTTAAAAACTATCGTATCAAATTAAATCGATATTTGTACAGTAGTGGCGGAAAATAATGATAATTTTTAGGTTATATGTTTTTTTAATCAATTTTTATTTTATTTACATGTTGATGGTATATAATGTAATACTATATGCAAATAAAAATAAAATTTTAATGGTTAATTATTTGATCCTTCTTTTCAATAACGTCTTCTAAATGGTTTTTCATACCCGCACATAATTCGATAGGAGGTCTGAATTAAGATTTTTCCATTTAGATCGAATAATTGACAAAAAATCATTTAATCCAACTGGTTTTTTTTGTATTATAAGTTAATTTACCCTTTTTCCACCCTTTTTTTTCATTATTGCCTATAAGTACTATATGGGATTAAGGTCCAGAGAATAGGGCGGCCAATCAAACACTCGCAGACATTTTTCTTGAAGAAGAATCATTGTTAATTTTGCTCTGTGCTTGGGATCGTTATCATGTTGGAATGTCCACCTTCTTCTAAGAACTCTAGTAAAAAGATTTTTAGTTAAAATATCCCGATAAAGTTCTCCATTCATATTTTCAGTAAAATAATGAAACCCCACAATTTTGCGTGCACAAAAGCATCCTATGAATGAACTTTAAATGGATGTTTTACAACTGCACGTCGTGGTTTTTCTTCTCCAATCTTATATCTTACTAGTGTTGTATTACGAAATAGTTGAAACGTAGTTTTATCAAAAAAATGAATTTCCCAATTTTCATTTAGATGAGATTTGACCATTCAACCTTACGTTCTTTGGCAGCAATGGTTAACATTGGTATTGATGTTGGTATGCAAACACGATAACCTAGATTAAAAAGATTTTTACGGATAGTTCTGGAAGCAAGATTAAGTGTAAAAGCAATTTCCTTGCTAGTTGCATATTTTCTTGTGCTAGGTAATTTTCCAAGATGAGACCGTTTTTGAAAACAAAGTTTTGGCCTTCCAGCATGTGGTTTTGGTCTAACAGTACCAAAATTTTCAAGTTTTCAGATATAAGTGTATAATGTGGATTTGGAATATATATTATTTTATGTAATTCATTAATATCATGGACTCCATTTGCTCACAAATTGCTTACAAATGACCGTATTTCATTTAAAGAGAGTTTTTTTGTCATAATTTTTTTTGCCAATTTGTGATTATTTATTTATTTATATTGTAAATCACGTGTTGGTTTAATAATTACGCAAAAAACAAGGAGTTAACTATTAAAAGGAAATGATAATCAATGTTGATCAAGTCACGTGATATTATCATCACTAGTATATCGGCATATCGAATATCGATATATCGTGGTTCGTCAATACTTTCATACCTCTGGTTTCAACATTATCCAATTTATATATTTTTTTTTATTTTCAATGTTAAAAAAATGTTCTTTTCAGAAAAAACGACGGAGGTTATTTATATAAAAAGAATTTGCCGAAAAAAGATCAGATATGAATTGGTGATGTTAAAAATAGATCACGTGTTACTGACAATAAATGTACTTTTCGTTAAAATCGTTAAAATCATTTCATTTTTTACTAATTTTCCCTTCTCTCTAATTTACAATCTAAAAAAATCTAAAAATATTTGAATTGAAATTTCATTTTAATAAAATAAATCACATGCTCAAAATAAAGAAAAAGCAACAAAAAATTGGCTTTGAATATTGTTAAAAATTTTTGAAAAGATTTGAAATGTTGATGCTGTACGAAATATAAAATTAGACATCAATTATCTCAAAATAATATCAATACAACAAATTCGAGTTGATAGTATGGACCTTACAAATCTCAAATCTTAAATCACAAAATTATGCAATAACAATAAAGTAAAAGGAACCATTCTCAAAAATTAATTTTTAACTAGGTTTTTTTTTTTTTTAATTTAGTCATAATACTTTTACAACTTTAAAATAAATTCTAAAATTATGCAAAACGTTAAATTAATTGATAAATAATTTCCAGTTACGATTTTCAAATGATATGATGGAATATTGATATTATACCAGGAAAATTCAACTCCAGTAGTAAATTCAGTATAAGATCTATAGTATCAAGGCGAAGGATTAGTAAACGGAAAATATTTAAAATATTCACATAATAAAATTTTAAATATTTTTTAAACGGTTGAAATTACAAGAGAGGTATAATAATGCGTATAATTCTTGCATTTTAAATATATTTTAATAATCACAAATATAAGATACTAAAACAAAGTCTATACAGTATACATGCATTATATAAATCATAAAGTAAAGTGATTATTCTGCTTTATCAAAAAAAAAAAATTTAAGTAAATATTCATATAAAGTGTTAATCCGGGGTATATAGAAAAATAATATATAAATAAATAAAACAATTAATAAATTGATAAATAATACGAATTTCATATGAAGGTACTACATTTTGACTATCACTATCTTGAGTAGGATTATCAACTAGGCTTGCACTAAAAGCCAATATCATTAATGTTAGATCCCAAATTATCAGTAAGAAACTGTCTCAAGTGAAACTCGAGGTTTTCCTTATGCTTATTAGAAAACTCCAAGGATTGTTGTTGCTGCTGTTCGTTTTGTCTTAATCCAAAGAGATTTAAGTTTAAGTATTGAACAATTATCGAGTGTGAAAACATTCTACAAGTTACTTGGTAAATCTTTTGATCATTAGGATGCTGAAAATAAAATACAAAAAGATCGTAATAGTGATGATCACGAGAAGGATATAAGGTATTGATTATAAGCTCATTAAGGGTTATCTCTTTATAATTGATAAGATAAATTTGGAAATCATTGAATGGCCTGTAGTAGAATGACCATCCAGGCACTTGAGAAGGAATTTGAGGGTTTGTTGACGTGCTATTTGGAGAATTTGAGTCTTGCATAGCATTGATATGACTGTTACTATCTGGATTATGTGAAGTAGACATTGTTGCGTTTAGAATAATTTTTTGCTGTGCCACAACTGTTATCAATTTGCTGCGTCACAAAGATTAGTTGATACCAATATAACTTTTTTTTTTTAAAAAAAAAAAATTAAATATAATTAATTAAATAAAAGAAAGAGTGCGAATTTAAAATCTCGTTTTCTTTTAATAAATGTTTATTTTTATTATTTTATATCAACAAAACAAAAATATTTTTTTTTTCGTAAAATTAAAGGATTTCGCATCATTTATATTATATGGTTTTTTTTAAAAAACGGAAATTATTTATATATTTCCTCCGAAATCATTGTTCTCATTATTATTCAGCTTTTCACTTAATTAGGTTTGATTTAGAAAAAAAAGAAAATGATGAGATGCCGATGGGATACTTAATATAGAAATGATAAACGGTAATCATCATACATTCTGACCATCTTCTGATTTGTCTTTCATCTGATAAATTCAGTTTATTTTTTTTATATTTTATCTATTCTGGACTGCCGGATGAAACAGATTTGGTTTGTTTTTTATACTGTATCTAATCTGTATGAATAAACTTTAAGAACAAGCAGTATCTTGGTGGGTTTTTTCTTGTTTAAGATGTTTACTAACATTTTTTATTCTTTTAGTTTCAGCCTACATGAAAAATTATTTAATGGGGACGCTTATAAGGGTAATTGTTTTTTTTTAAAAAAAAAATATTATGCACAATATTACAGAAAAAGCTACATCACCAAAAAATCACCGGCATGTGATCTGAATTTGCTTATCATTTCCAAAAATAGGTAATAAATTTTACCGAAAAAAAATTGAATTTATTTTTTTGAAGACTACACAGATTCTAAAATCGCATCTTATATAATTTTCCCTTCTCTAAAAATTTACTTAATGAGAAAATTGATGTTTTCAATAAAATTTTCTTTGTAAAGTAACTTTTAAAGATAAAATATGTAAATTAAAAAATGTATAGAAAAAATGATTTCAAAAGTTGAAGGGAATTTAAGTTGTTTTATTTAAAACCAACAAAATTTTTTGCGAAAACTAATCTAACTAATTTAGATAAGATCAGCAAATAGATCACGTGCCGGTGATTTTTTAGTGGTTTACGCTGGGGAAGTTATTTTTGTCGGTGCCCTTGGGCTAGTTATGATTTTCCGAGCTCCTGTGCCGCAAATTGGGAGCAAGAAAGACAACGCCAAACTATTTACAATTATGGAATGAAAGTATATGTAAAGGCACCGAAACTCATAGCATTACAAACATCCTCTTTCAAAAGATAACGGTATTTCGAAAACAGTGAAGTGGGCCGTCCACGGAAGATTACCGGTAAATTTTTAAATTCCCTTGTGCAAAGTATCCGAAGAGATAAATCGATTCAACGAGAACTTTAACCAAAAATTATTCCGGACGGGGTCTTAGCTACTCGTGTTTATAAAAAATCTCTTCCAAGGGCAACCTCAATGCTTACTGCTGATAAGCAAAAATGTATCGAATGGGCGCAGAAGCATATTAATAAACATTGGAATACAACCCTTTTATCAGATGAAACTACCTTTTAACTCTTTCGAAACACTGTAAAGCATTATCATAAAGACATTCGGCCGATAGGTCCCATGCCAAAAGACAGAACAAAGATTTTGCATGGGAGGATTTTGTGTAATGGGCAAAACAAGTTTGTTTTGCTTCCGTTGAATAATGAATGCTGAGTTTTATGTTGAAATTCTTAAAAATCACATTCCGGAAATAGACGTAATGCTCGGTGATTATTGGCAGCTTCAACAAGGAAATGATCCGAAACATACAAGCTTTCTTGCTTAGACTTTCTCCAAGACAATGTTCCGGAAGTCATGGATAGGCCCTCAAATAGCCCTGACTTAAATCCAATAGAAAATTTATGGGCTATCATTAAGGGAACTGTAGGACATCGAATGCCAAAAATCTCAGTGAATTAGAGAGATAGATGGAATGGAGGGCAATTCCAGAAACAATGTTGCGGGTTCGATGAAACGTCGAGCTCATTATCAAAGATAATTGAGAACGAATCTCCTATTAATTTATGTTTCATCGTGAAATTATAAGTTTTTATTTAATTTTTGTAACACACTGTATATAGATTAATAATTAAAAATTTTAAAATAATAAAATAAATTAAAGAAAGAACAAAATTACCATACCAGACAAACCCGAAAATAGAACCTAAAAAATAAATTAAATATTTAAGTTAAAATAATTTACATATATATATATATATTTATGATAAAAAATAAATATACTGTAATGTAATGTAAGCCTTTATCATTGGAAGAAAATTTAAGAACTAACGTTAAAATCAAAAAATAAAAATAAAATAAAAAATCAAACGTAATTACCTAAACCTTAATTGCTACGAAATCGTGAAAAATGAAGTAAATTAAAAGAATACAAATATTGAATTTTTTAAAACAAAAGCTTTACCGATTAGCTATATTATGATATTAATTAATTTTTTGTTTATATAAAATTCAATCTGCACGTACTCATTTATTTCTGAAAATAGTAAGAATTTAAAAAAAAATTTTATTTTATTATTCCTCCAAAAATTATTTTTTTCTCCGTGTAATTTTATAACTATACATTCGATTGTTCATCATATCCTCTTTTTTACTTTATAAACAGAATTTCGTAGAGAAAAATTTCAAAACGAATATCGTTTAATAAAACTAATATAATTTATAATTCAGAAAATTAATAATAATAATCACTTTTTACTCGAATATTTTTTTTAAAAAACAAAGGAAAAACTGTTGACAATCCTTAATGCACGTTCTTAATTGGTGATATTTTTCCTCACTCCTAAGAGAAACATATATAATCAATTCAATTGATAAAACTAAAAAGAGGTCATCGATAAATTTCAGCTGGACTTACTACGAAATTGCAAAATACCGCATGAAGATTACTGAAGTTTGTAATTGCTCGAGACAAGAACCAAGAATTTTATTGCCCAATCCTTCAATAAAATGCAAGCCAGTTATTATCTTGTAGCGTATAATTTATTCTGAAATTTTATGACAAACTTTACTGATAAGATTTTAAGTCAGTTAATTTAAGCATAAATAAGGATTCCAATACAATCCATATGAGATAATAAATAGTGAAAAATTATGAATGAGGAAAATTTATAGTGATCAAGTCTTCTAACGACAATGCTTTTGCCGTTTTAAAGGATCCGCTCAATTTTTTTTTTACCGACAATCATTGTTATCGATGATCACGATACGATATTTTACCGACGTACTTCGCCGACGATCATTTGAACGATTATTTTACTGACAACCAAAGATTACAGCTAATTTAGAGTAGTTTTAAATATTTTTTAGTTGCATTTAATGCTTTATATTATAAATGTTTAAAATTTTCTTTAATAAAAATGATTTGTCGGTCAATTGACTGTTTCTGTAAAAATTATTATGTCGGTCAAATGATCGTCGGTAAGGTGTTCGTCGACAAAATGGACCTATAATTTTATATCGCGAGATTAATTTATTGAATTGCATTTTAAACTACACCACTTGAATGCTAGAAGTCTTATTACTTCATATGACCGACGTACTTATCAATTATGAGATAAATCAGACATTGATATTAATAGTTCGCTAATTTGAATACAAAACATTAATAAATTAACTATATACCTTCGCAATTGATATATAAATTCGCCTGTTGTTGAAATGCGAGGAATTCCTATTCATTCTTTAGAAGTATCTTGATTAATTTGCAAATTTATCCATATTATGTAAAAAAAATTATAAAACCTTGAACTATATATTAAAAGTCTATAAAATATTTTTCAAAAAATATCAAGGTTTATAAAAACCTGATTTAAGTAAATTTTTTATTATTGTAATTTATTTTTATGTTGACTCCTGGTATAACAACCTCTAATACATGTATATGTAATATATGTAATTAACAAATTTTCTTGCCCCTCAAGATCAAAAAAGTTTTATAATCAAAAAATTATTAAGCTTTTATATTTTACTCTTTTCACATTAATAAGTTGGAATGAAAGCAAACTTTATTTTGCTTGAATATTTGAGTGCTAATCAGACAAATTATATAAACGTGGTTCTATAACTAATATAAATGAGCTTCCTAAGCATTACAAGAAGAATTGCTTTCGCTAGCCTTATTAATATGAGCTAAAATGGAAGAATGTAAAATTATTTTCTTAAAAAATCAAAGAAATTAAAAGTTTAATTTCTAATAATTTTAATAAATTGAAACTTTTTAATTTAGAAGAATGATGCTAAGCTTTGATGCAGTTCAGAGGTTGAAGCAATTCTTGGTAAGATACATATCAACATAGTTTTAAATGATAATTGAATATTAGATAATAACGACCATGAAATGTCAAATAAGATTGATTTAAATTATCCTAATCATATTATTTTCAAAATGTCAAACTTCAAGGCAACTCTTAATCTAATGAAATTTTTGTTTTGTTGTGAAGAAGATCCTGAAATTGAAAATAACAATGTTAACATACTTATCTTATAAATTAAAATCTAAATTATTAATCACACTTTTGAACATATAGGTGATATGTTATTAAAATTGAGGTACATATCATATGATTTACTATGTCTCATACTTTAATTTTAATAGTATACCACCAGGAGAGACTGTATAGATTACACAAAATTTTGATTTTGTCATATGTAATTAGCCAATCAAATCATAAAATTTTGAATATTGTTACATATAAACTAACCAATCAAATCAAAGTAAAAATTATATATAACAAAATAAAATTTAAATTGAGCTTAGCCTTTGAATGCCAAACTCTTATATAAATCCATAAATACTTAAAAACCTGCTCAAATTATTTTATTTGTTTAACTTTATTTGTTAATATAAAATAATATTACTATAGTGTAAATGACTTAGTCACATCAAATGGCTAAACCACTACTGAAAATCTTATCAATCATTACCATATTAAAATCAAAATTTGATTGGTCAAAATTCTAGCACATGACTAATTTTTAATCACGTGATACTAATTAAATCGCTATATTTCACGTCATTTTACATTATTTATGTTAACTTTCTTTTTTATATCTCAATTTAATAAAATGCTAAAATGAAATAAACGTACTAGACTAAAAATGGTACAGCAATTGATTTCAAATTTACAAAATGTTGCAACATAAGCTAAAATTAGTTGCAACATATATAGGTTAAAACTAATTACAACGTAAGTTGCAACATTAAAAGTTGTAACATATTAATTACAGTTCTCATCTTTATACTAGACAGTCCTGAGAAGCTATTAAGTAAAGTTGGAAACAAGCAAAAAATTCTGAAAAAGTAATGCTTGAACTATCAGATGCTAAACCCAAACTATCAGATGCTGAATCTGATGAATTTGATGAATCATGATTTGGCACTTTTTAGACAGAAGGTGAGAAAGCATGTTTTGATAGTAATGAAATTACAGATGAAATGCAAGTATGGAAATCAGATACACTACAATAACTAGTCAAAAATGCAAAGTCATATGCATAGTCTGTAGATTCATATAGGTCAGTATACATTGGTAATGCAGAGTCAACATTACGTAACAAAAGGGTATATTAGAGAAAAGCAGCTTCGGGTTCTAAAAAAATCACTGAAATGTTTCTAGCAAATGAAGCTGCTAAGTTTAATACAAATAATACAAACAATGATGATCTCACATCTGATGTATGTGATAGTAGTAATGATGATAATGAATTTATATTAGAATTACTGGATTTTTTATTAAAAAAAAGAAAAATGATTTGCGGCTTCGGATGGCAAGTCAATTTCTCTATTTAGTCAGGACTAAGGATACACAAAAATAGATGCAAGCAATATTCTTGTCCAGAGCTTGAACAAAAGTTTATAGCAAGCACGGCTTATCTGCTTCTGAACAAACCAATGGCTGAATAATAGTATAATTGTTTTGTCTAAACGTGGATGATATGTAAAAATAAGGTCTCTCCTTTTGCATGAAGATGTTAAATTACGAGTTACTGAATACTTATGTGTATATAAATTTATGTTGAACATTGCTGATTTCATAAAATTCATTGAGGATGAGGTTATCCCTACTATTGAAATAGAAGAAAAGGCAAGTATCTCTCATTCAACTGCATGTGAATGGCTGTATATGCTTGGTTGGGAATATAAGGATCACTCAAAGAATATTTACTTTGATGTTTATGAACGTGAGGACGTAGTGGCAGATAGACATCGATTTTTGCAACAATAGGCAGAATTACAGAAGTGAATGGCTACTTATAAAGGTGAGAATTTAGATCAGATCATCTTATCTGTACTTTAATATGGTATTTTCAAAATCGTTCCTGTTACCCATAATGAGTCAGTCTTTTATGCAAATGATGATGTTGTTAAAGCTTGGGGTATGGAAAATGAGAGTCAACTTCATCGTAAGTCATAAAGCCTTAGCATTCATATAAGCGACTTTCTATGTGAGTTTATTGGATAACTCCAGCTTTCAGAAAAGAATTGTTTTACTAATGATTTACTTTCTGATAATGAGTGGCTAGTGTATACTAAAACTTGCATTACAATGTGTCTTGATACGAATCATGATAGCTGGTGAACAAACAAAGATATTGTTAAACAAGTAAAAGAGTGGGCTATTCTGATATTTGAACTTGTTCATCTGGAAAAAGTTGCACTTTTCATATTCGATAACAGTTACAACCACAATGCATTTGCTAATGATGTATTAATAGTTTCAAGTAGAGCTCTGAACAGGTCAGTTCAGGTCAGGTAATTGACTTGACCTGACCTGATAAGGCCAGGTCGGATCAGACATAAAATTGACCGAATTAAATATACATATGACCCGACCCGACCTGTCCTGACTTGTCTAAAAAAGGAAACTAAACAATTATTAATTTTGTTTAATAATTTTTAAAAAAATATAAAAAATATTGATACATTTTTACATTTGATTATTTTTCAAAAAAAAAGATACTAATATAATT
>CAMKVN010000921.1:0-22390 GCA_946474995.1 Funneliformis geosporum
ATTACTATGCGTAATTCAATTCAAAAATCCGCAATATTGCAGATTTGAAAAAACAATTGCAGTACCATCCTTAGTTTCAGCTAATTTCAGGTTTCGGGGTTTCATCATACCCCTTACTATGTTTTAATATAGTTTCGGCTGTTTATTAATTGCCTTTTTTGAGTTTTGTTCCTCATCTTTAAATTTGATCAAATCAAATCAAATTAAATCAAATATTTGTCGAATCAAATCAAATCAAATCAAATATAAAAAAATTTTTAATTTTTACAATGATAAATTAAAATAAAGTTATTCTAAAGTTTTAATTAAGAAAATTATTGTTATTGCATTAAAAAATTTCAAAGATAGACTTTATAAAATAAGTTTAGTAACAAGTGAATTTTTACTATTAGAATAACTTTGTGACTTTAGTTTTATTAAGAAAATTTAGTAAAACTAAGTAATAAAAACTGTTAGGAGTGTCTGAAGTATCTGAAGTGTTAATCAATATAAAAATATCTTAATACAAGTTAAAAATACGATTAATTAAAAAAATGTCTGTATTACTAAATTAAAAATTATCAATTCCTAACTTTATTAGAATAATTTAATCGTATTCTATAATTGTGCCATATTGATCTTTAAACAGTTAAATAAATGTTCAAGAAACTGAAAAAAATGTATTATACAATATAATTAAAAGAAATGTGATTAGCAGATTACGCATCGTGACAGATATTACATTCATAATTTTAACTCTAACCAGAAATATCCTATGCTTATGTTTCAGACAATAATTCTATAGTGTTAGTTTTACTAAAAAAATCTTAGTAATAACTGTTATTGCAACTTCAGTTTACCAAGAAAACTTAATAATAATTACTATCGCGACTTTGGTTTTACTAAGAAAACTTAGTAATAATTGTTATTGTAGCTTTACAACTATTTTATTAGTAAAAAATGTTTCTAAAACCATATTTCTTACTAGATTTCTTAGTAAAAAAGGTATTTTTAAAGCTGTAAAAGTATTTTTTATTATAGTTTTCTTAGTAAAATCCACTCCTAAAGTTTTGGAGATAGCTTTATTATTGATTTATATCAAATTAAATATTTGAATACTTAATTTGAATTTATTGAAACGAATCAAACATTAATTTGGATTTGATCAAATAAATCATTCTTTAATTTGAATTTGATTAAATCAAATTAAAATAAATTTGAATTTGTATTTGATTTGATTTTCAAATCAAATATTTAAATATCAAATTGAATTGTAAAACCCTAATTCTACACACTACACTATATATTTTAGTTCATCAGTTATAATTTTCCTATTATTTTGTAAAGTAATTGTAAATAGAATAGAGACATGCATTGTCAGTTCAAGAATTTAAGCTTCTTGGAATACCTATAGGATGTGAATTCCTTAAGGTCAGAAACTCTGCATGAGTTATTTATTTTGCATTATAAGTAATATCAATTAAGTCTTTAATAAAAAAAACAGAAGATTTAGATTCGATTAACAAGAATAACAGTAAATTGTTGTCACATAAGGGATAGGATTGAAATTTCTATGCTGATAATATTAGTCAATCAATTAATAAAATAATACTGAGGAGTGGTGTTTCTAACTCAATGATTAAGCTATGAGTCTCTTATATTCATTATATAACAATAGGTCATCTTGTGGTAATATCCCATGAATTCTGCGGCATTAGTTGGGTAACATATAGGTGGTACGGCTAGAAATGATCCCTCTGTCCAAATTTGATATGAACCTAGCCAAGCTGGTATCCAATGGATCCGTTCAAAGGAATCAATACTGGCGAGAACCTTAACCACAGATGGCAATGGCTGGGGTATTGCAAGTGAATGGTTGCCTTACCTTTCCGAAATATCAGTGTTGAGATCACTGGAGGTACGCTATGGGTCACATACACTTCCGCCTCAAGGGGTGGTCGAAATCCCTATCAAGCTGCTCTCTACTTCGCGCACTATTCAATAAAACAAAAAAAAAACAATTACATCATTGTTTATTTATACCATAAATTATCACGAATTAAAATTTCAGCCCAAATCATTATGTAAGTTTTGGAGTAATTAATAAAATATGGTGTCCGCCTACTTTTGTCTAAGTAGTGTGTGTATATACTGTATGTGTATATATTTTTTCACATTTCTAGATCATATGAACGACAAGAGGAGTTCAATATCCAAAGTTATACAATGGCGAAGTTCTAGATATAATAATACTGATGAGATAGTTGAAGGAATAGGTGATGGAAGATGAACTGTTAGAAGCGTTAAGCTAATTATGGATGGTGCTTTGTTAATTCATATTTATTCCATCTGAGATTGTTCAACACATTTGTTATAATTAACGTATTGTTAAATAATATCGTGTGCAAATAAGAAATGTTGAAACCTTATTCTGGTAATTATTCTGGAAACTTAAACATGCGTATAGTGTGGAAATCCTGGGATCGACTCAGTCAGTTATATCTTTTTCAGTCGCGAATTTCATTTGAAATTAACATCATTTTATTATTAACGTCTTAAATATTTAACAATAAATTTTTAAATCTGATTAATGTTACAAAAGTAGATAATTATAAGTTTTAGCCAAATATAATGTCCCATTCAGCTAAAATTTGAAACTTATATTTAATTAAGGATTTCGCGTCGTTGACAAAAAATTCCGAAGTCTATTCCACTTGGTTTTTGCAGCTGGTACTACTAAATGTGTATAAATAAATACCAAGTATATTTTAATTTAAAAATAATCAAACGAAACATGGACTTTTATTGTCTGATCCAGCTTTATTACCACCCAAAATCAGAATAATGATACATAGATTCATCTGTAATATCCAAATTTATTTTGAATCATTTAAACTTTTGTAAATTAGGAATTCCAAGTTAGTGTAATCAATGTATTTTTAAGGATTACGTATTATCACAAAATGTCGATAAAGAATTGTTGGGATAGGAATTTAATGAAGTAAAGAAACTGCAGAGTAGCTAGATTTAGAATCAAACATGCACAAATTTTTGATAATTAGGAGATTTTAAGATTTGTGAAGGAAGGAATTTATTTTTTTTTGTCCTGGGTATTTCAGACTTTGGAAGATATTAAACAGATTGAATATTATATCATCAATGCAACCCACTCACGGTAAGTTTTTTTTTTTTTTTTTATAGAAATAAAATGTATTGACTTTAAATAATGATCAACTATATTTTAAATTTTGTACATCAATACATTAAAATTTTTTCGGAGATTCGACCAACGTTAATAATTAACACTTATATTACTTTTAAACTTGATAAGACATCGTTACAAAATATCTAAGGGTTCCTCCAAAAACTTTATTAAACATAATGACGTTTTTAAATTTTATGTTTGACATGAATTCGAAAATACAGCTTTAGTTAAAATTTTTAACAAAGTTTTATTTAAAAATTTTACAAGTTGTTTGCTATTAAAATCAAATTTGAATCATATGATTTAATATATCTGGTGACCCGATTTTAAAAGCAAACGACCCGTATACAGTATATAAAATGATGTCTATAAAAAATAAAAAATATTAAAATTAAAAAAAAAGGCATAATTTAAATTCACTAATCTGTTTATAATAATTTTATTCATCTTTGATTTATACGAGAAACTGGTTTAAATATATCATCCAGTTTGTGGATACTATAGTTTTTTTCAAAATTTTTAGATAATTCAACATATTCCTCACTTAATCCTAACGCTAAGTTGAGATTTCATTTAGACAAATTCAACAAATTCACGACTTCAAACGCAGCAATATTTCATACCTGATGACCAGAACCATATTTCAACTTTCCACCCTCTTTTCAAGGCAGCTTCTACTAATGGTATGAAATCACTATCGCCTGCTACTATAGCCAAGATTCCGGGTTTCCTATCAAAGATTTCCGTTCCTCGTATAGCTAATGAAGTGTCTAATTTTTTTTCTTTGTAGTGCTTCGTTGTTTGCTCTATGGGCCGAAGATTAAAATCTTGATTATATTTTGCCCATAATTTATCGATATTATTATATGTAGGGTAAAATATTTCTGAAAAGCCACCCAATTTTCGTTCATTTAATATGTCTGATTGAAGTCGTTTGTAATTAAGCCAATTTTTTTTGTGATAAGATTCCTTAATTATATCATTTTTTTGACCTTGCTTGGACAAATTCGAATGATCGATTACAATGGATACCTCCCCAAAGTTTGGTCCTACATGGCGGATACAATAAACAAAAGAGATGATATTAATTTAATAAATATGACAAAGAGAATGAAACAATGGCTTACCTTGAATTTCTTCGATCAAAGTTTCGATCTTACTAGCGGTTATCTCATCTATTCCCCATTTATCAAGGGCTATTGAGTTCATCCAAAGAAATTCTGAACCATTATTGCCTTTTATTTTGTCGGTGATGATTTTAATAACTTCATCATCAATATAATTCGATTTCAAAAATTCACGTAGTTGTTGGAGGTGTTGGAGGTTCCATTCTAATACTTTTTTGACCGTAAGAAGAGCACTTTTTTTAGCAACTGTATAATAAATGTATAATTTTTTTTTTTTTAGTTCAAATTCTTAAGCAATGGAGTTAACAAAATTTTAAATTTATCAAACTTATCAAGATTAATGTTTTTGGGAAAGACAAGCGCAAACTACTTTCATTTAATATGAAAGTTTTCGTAAAATCAAATTACTTACATTGAATTTCATTGACCAGTTTTTCGATTTTTAAAGCTGGTCCACCTAGAATTCCCCATCTTTCAAGAGTTACTGCGGTCAGCCCAAGAAAGGATGAACCATCGACCTTTTGATTAATGATGATATTAATATCTTTATTATCAAATTTCTTCGACGCCAAAATTTCTCGCCAATTTTCTACAACATTCGTAGGAACAACTGTATAATAAATGCATAAAATTTTTTTTTAGTTCAAATTCGGAGTTAACAAATTTTTAAATTTATCAAACTTATCAAGATTAATCTTTTTGGGAAAGACAAGTGCAAACTAATTTCATTTAATATGAAAGTTTTCGTAATTAACATGCAGTTTTATATTGTCAATATATTTCTCTCTAATAAAGCTTCAAATTTTATCGAGCCAATTCGAATTATCGACAAGAACGGATACCCTTCCCGGAGAATGATCCTAAATGGACAATGGCAATCAAAAATCAAGTCATTTACCTCCTAGAATTTCCTTGACAAAATTTTCGAGTTTTAAAGCTGGTCCACCTGGTATTCCCCATATTTCAAGAATTTTTGCGCATAGCAAAAGGAAGGTTGAACCATTATGGACCCTTTTAAGGATGATCTTAATATATTTATATTCACCACCCTTCAATCTCAATCTCAATAAGGATCGAAGTTTATTGTGACTGTTCAAATTGAATACTTCTTCTTTCGTCGGAAGATTACTTCGTTTAGCAACTGTATAGTAATTATGTAAGTTTTTTTTTAATTCAACAATGGAGTTTGGGAAGGACAATTTCTGAAGGCTATCTAGCTCTCGTCCATTTAATATGAAAGAAGTTCGTAACTAACCGGTAAATGGTCCTAAATGGCGGCAAAAGAGACATAAGTGCAACACAGAGTATGAAACAATGACAACTAGTAAATCAAGTTATTTACCATTTTTCTTGACAAAATTTTCGATCTCTAAAGCTTGTTCACCTGGTATTTTCCATCTTGTAAGAGCTACTGCGTTCAGCAAAGGGAAGGATGAACTGTCGACCTTTTCTTTTTTGAAGATGATTTTAGCATATTCATCAATATTTTGAATATTACTCGATTCCAAAGCTGTACGAAGTGATTTGAAATTCCTTCTTTGTACTGCATTAAATGTATATGCGTAAGTTTCTTTAGTTTTAATACTTAAGTAGTGTATAATAATGCTTTTTTTATTTGTAATAAATTTGTAATAACCTACCAGACATGATTTTTTGATTTTTTAAAAAATTACTTTGAGGACTTTGAGGGAGGGATCTTTTTATATATATATATATATATATTTTATATTATGATTGAATAAAATATTTTAATTGCGTTCATATGGTCAAAAAAAAAAAACCTACCAGTAGAATCATGCATATGAAAGCAAAACTTTATTGCTTCAATTATACTGTTTTAAGAAAAGATTAACCGTTGTGAGAAAACATCCAAACAAAAATCAAATAAAGAAAAATACAAGATCATGTAAAAGTTCTCTATATATTTAGAATATTTGGAATTTATTATTTGATCGAGAATAAATAATGAAACCAATTACGTGATTCAGTTGACTGGATATATAAGTAATCTTTTCCAAAGTTGTAATATATCGTTAACAGTTGCAACATGTTGTGACAGTATCATGTTGTGACAGTAATAATTATAGTTGTTGCTTTAATAATTAAATATTGCGTTTTATAAACAAATTTAGTATTCGATTGAACATTTTAATAATACTAAATCTTTTTCCTCGATAAAATAAATAAACTTGGCTTTATTTTATAACATAAATTCTTTAAAATTTTTTTGAATAAAGTAATTGATTTTTTGTTTCGTCTCCTTCTGTCAGGTTACACAAAGGGTTTGATGATTTTTAGTTTAGTAGAAACTTTATTTTACTGTAATGTGAGAAAAATGACATTTTATTGATTACGTACACAAACAAAACAATATCGTGCATAAACTTTTGTTTTAATCCAAATTGGTCAATTTTGATCTTTGTCATCATACATTTATGTCCCAATTTTTTGTTTAATGTGCTACCTAAACGAGAATTCAGTTCTGCATTTAACCCATTGTCTGGAATGATATTGTTCCAAATTCGTTCAAGAAATGAAGAATCAATGATTATTTATACAAAGTTGAAACCAGCCATTACTTCTTAAAAAGAAGCTTTCCAAGACGCATATCATAACTAGTTGTAACAAATCATAACTTTTGACCACTTAACTTTCGAGAAACGTATCGAGCTGTAATATTAGTCAGATCTAAAATTTTTGGGAAAATTTTGTTTTATAAATTTGATATAACGATTTTTATATGATAATATACATAGAACAAAAAATTTAAGAATTTATTAAGTGATCGATATATCAATGGTTCGTTGTAGTTTTCATTTTGATTACCGAATTTTTTAAAAATGAATGTAGAAGTATGTACCAAAGAATGATAATGAAATCTTGCATAGTATTTTAGAATGCGAGATAATTATCGATTTTATTAAGCGAAAATTAAGACGTTATTTACGATTACGAGTATGTACATGTACATCAAAAAAAAAAAGAAAAATGCTTACAACTTTTAGTTTCCATATTGACTATATGCGCGTCGTTTCGGCAAATTTGATCTACAAAGGCGGAAATGTTTCGCCTGGAACACTAATATGTTGTGATATTAAAAATTTTTTTTGACAGTTTCACAAAGGAAACAATATATTCGGGCGTATAAATATTGTTGTATGATTTATCAAGTTAATTTTATGGATTCATTGTCCTCAAACGGTGTATAATTATGTTTTAAAAAATTGGGGCAAATAATCATTATTTTGCCGCTTTATTATGAATGAACAATGGTCAATATAGTTTACTCCTTTTTGAGTCTTTCTGACAAATTGTGCATGCTGCACTAGGACGATCCTTTTAATGTTTCCAGCATATCATCAATGCGTAATTAACTTACGATAGTCAAAAGCGTTTTTTCGAGAACTTGCGAGCATCTCCACAAAATTTTTCACCCACGTGACCTTAATAATTCGTCACGCAGTGTCACACCCTCCAACTGGGGACAATCCTTATTTGTCACATAATTTGTCACTTTTCTGACTTGGCCAAGTAATTATAGTTGTTTTAAAAAAAATCCGAGTTTAAAATATGGTGAATCACCCAAGAACAATGATGTAATCTTTATAGGCTATTGCAGTATGGTTTTCGCATCGTCAAGATAATTATCTTATAATGAACGTGATTTATTTCATTCTTAAAAAATTCATTAGACGTTCCGAATACGAGTTACTTTTAATATGAAAAATGACACGTCCGGTGACTGATATTACGTTTAAATGATGACAGATAAAAAAAATATACATGAATACCACCGCTATATAAAAAAAATACGTTATATGAATTAATAAAGAATATGAGACTTATAATCCTCCTTTTAATAAAAGTTAATAATTTCTTACCCATTATAAATCGAATTTTGATAATCCAAAGATAGATTTTATAATATCCAATTTCATCAATTACGTAGTCACAATAATACCATTAGAAAGAAAAAATTCTTTAGAACTTTTTGTTCTTTGGTCTCGACTATTTATTATTATAATTATTATATGTTGTATTATTTTTGTTATTTTAATTCCGATAACAGAAAGCATACATGAGCTAGGGTTACCAAAGAATTCTATTAATGTAAAATAAATATCAAGGTAAATTAAGATGATTTCGTTCAATAAAGTAAATAAAAGCGTATAAAAATAAAATATAATATTCAAGTTTTGTACAAACGAAAATAGAAACTTAATAATAAGATGAAAATAAAATAAAATTATATAATATAATATATATATAAATATAATTATGACAAATAATTAAAAGTATTCAATAAACACTCTCATAAACATCTAATCGACAATTTCTTCGTCATCCCATGCCCATCCAGGACTATCGTCCCTGGTGTTAGTAATCTTTTTACCAACTTCCAACAAGTTGAGAGATGTGGATTTGATATTTTTGTTATGAAAAGGAAACGATGATGGACAATCACTTTTTTTATTATTTTCACAATCATTTTTGGATTGCCACGCAATGCCAGATTCCTCCTCTTCCTCAATTTCGCCCTCCTCCATAGAAGATGACGAACTTACCTCGCCGTTCACAACTCCATTATTATTACTCAATGAAGTTTCATCATCCATTTCTCCATCTTCGCTTTTGTTCTCATTATCAACGCAACATTTGACTGCATTCTTTTTAATTTTTGATGACGTATCGGCAGGATTCTCGTTTTCTCGATCGTTATCACTATTGGAATCTTGAGGTTCACTATCTGAACTTTCTATGTCTACTTCCTCTGATCTAGTTTCACTCACAGCGTGGTTATCAATTACTAACACTTCCTCATCCTCGTCATCTTCCTCTTCCTCAGCATCCTCAACCCAATTTTCCAATTTTTTGGCAAGTGCCACTTCATCACCAACACCATCCAACGCTTCAAGTATTTCTAGCAATAGTTCATATTCGTGACACGACTTCTCGTAACGGGAAATTTTTTCTCGAGTGTGTGAATTAATATGATGAGAAATCGCGTCGTAAGCTGACGTTATCCGAGCTTGAGCGAATGTGGTAATAAGAGATGAAGGTGGTTGTTCAAGATTGATCGGAGCAAAAAATGAGGCGGTGTAGGAATTCATTAAGGATTCGTCAAAATCAGAAGAGTAGTGTATACTGATATCAATTAGAATGATATAATTAAGATATTAAAATATGAGGAAAGGGAAACCATTTTCTTAAACACCAACTTATAATTCAAAAGTCACATTACCTATCCTCTCCGTGAGCTTGTTGAAAATATTCTGAAGCTTGACCGGGAATTACTTTGAATGGCGCCGGAATCACATTTGTAATAGTGCTAGTGGGCGTTTTTGCCTGAAGGTAATAAGGGTAGCATTGTTGATATGTATTGTATGTCTTTAAATTACACTCTTTTTCAGGTAATTTATAAATACCTTTTTTATTGCGTTTCTATTATTACCATCGATATCAAACCCTTTCCTTTTCTTGGGGATATCATCTAAAAATTCTGAAATATTTCCATATAAACTCTTTCTTAATGGACCATCGGCAATATCTGTAGTACTAGCCCTCCTAGTTCTTAATTTTTTATTCGCTGGTCCTTGACCATTTCCCCACAGTGGGAAAAGTTCTCCTAAATCATCGTCTTCATCATCTCTATCATCCATTATCTTGACATGATTATTCAGTGAAGCGCCATTATGTCCCAAACCATTAACGGATTGCACTCCTTCCATTAAACCTTGCATAATGTTCATTTCCATAATGTCACTTTTCGTTTCTTGGTTTAGATTTTGAAATTGACTCAACACTTCATTAAATGTTGGAGCCGAGAAAAATGCTTGACTCGTTGTCGAATCTGTGTCCATCATTGTGGTAGATGTCATAGTATTTGGCGTTTTAGGTAGTCTTTGAACAACAAATCCTATAAGGTCTTGAAATAAGGCACATGCTTCTCGAACGATCATTTGAACAATTTCTTCTCCTTCACTCTCTTCTAAATTATAATTGAAGATAAATCAATCATCGATGATAATAAATCATATAAATATAAATTGATAAACTGATAAATATTGATAATTTCGGTACCTGTATGTTGACCGAGATAATTATATGCAATAACTTTCAGCATTGACGTTTGGATAGCGCGAAAATATGCTGAAGCTATGCGTGCTGTTTCAAAACGGGATGTAACATCTGATCCAGGAGCCTGGTAAAAAATAATGTTCGAAATATGAAGTATATCGAACGAAGCAGAATGTAAAAGTGGTAACCGATAAAACGTTGGAAAGTAACTTACAGCGAACCAACCAAGAACTGTCTGACCCTTCCAGTTCATTAACTTTGCGATTGTACCATCTAAGTCTTGCGAGCTGGCTTTATATGGATAAAATCCCTTAATAGTTAAACAAAAAAAAAGGTAAATTAAAAATTGAAACTGAGACTTAAAAAGTGTCTACAAGCTACATCCGTAAGATAAAAGACCAACCTTTACGTGCACAATAAGTCCACGGTTTAGACATTCTTCACGTTGGCCGAATAATATTCCTTGAAGGGAAGTTCCATCGGTTGCAGGCTTGAGCCTGACAAACACATCTAACAAGAGGTGTGAGATAACGGTCTACCGATTGGTTCGAGGAAGATGGTTTTACAAAATAATGTGACAGCAATTAAGAAAAGTTATATTTTATAAAGGTTAAAATTTTCATACCTTTCGGGATCTGGATCGTAGCAGGCATTATAGTTTTATTTTTGATTTCTCGTTGTAAAAAATAGTCACGTTCTGTTTCAATTCCCTCTATTAATGTTTTACCAGCCAATAAAAATACAGAATAGCAATACAATCAATGAAGGAAAAGATCATAGCTTAAAGTTGACACAAAACTTGAGGAGCGCATATACTGTATAAAATGGGATTTGAAAATGAAAAATATCAAAAATATCTTTTATATCAGAAGACCATTTAGCTGACTTCTAAAAAATTCAAAAATTTGTTCTTTTAATTTACCTCATTTACTTTCAAAAAATGTCTCACCAATCTGGAATTCGAGGTTAGCATATATTAAACACGTCTGTCAAAAACCATTGAATAACGTGTTCTTTCACAATTCTCTTTTAGTTTCGCAAGAACTCGCAGACGTGTTTGCAAAAGCCGTTTCTGAAAATAATTTAAGGCTTATACGCATATCAATTATTAATGGTAACTTTTCATTTGAGTGATTTCATTTTTAAGCTCATTCATTTCTTAAATAATAATATGCAATTCTATTAATAGAATCATTGGTTCCAAACGGCACAAAAGATACTGCTAAAAATTGGGAATCCGGTAAGTGTAATTCTATATACTTGTTAATATTCGTAGTTTTTCCTAAATTTTAATGTGTCATGATTTAATCTATTCAATAGACTTTGCAGTAGTTAGTGAATTCTTGGAAGAAAAGACGCCTTGCTACATCTTTTATCGACTTGATTCAAAGTCTTCGACAGGAGATTATGAATGGATATTTATGACCTACGTTCCTGATATTTCTAAGGTAATTTTGACATTATTAAAACGTAGTTTGTAAAAGTGATCAAATTCATAAAAAATCTCACGAATTATTATTTTTTAGGTCCGAGATAAGATGTTGTACGCATCGACACGTGCGACGTTACTAAAAGAGTTAGGCGACTCCCGCTTCGTTGATTCTGTGTACGGTTCTACAGCAGTGAGTTAAAATATCCGTGAATTTCCGTCAACATTTTTGATTACATTTTACTTATAACTCGTTCTTTTTTCAAACAGGCCGAATTTTCTTTGGATGGATACCAGAAACATAAAAAACATAAGGAAGCTGATGCGCCGTTAACGGAACGTGAGAAAGAATTAGCCGAGGTGAAATCTGCCGAGGTACTTGGAAATTTAATGTTATTTTAAGAAGCATTTTTTTTTTTTGATGATACAATCTTTTTACTATATTATTTTTAAATTATAGGCTAATGTCAGTTATTCAGCACGTAAATCTCATGCTGCGGGAATTTCTTTTCCTATGTCCGATGAAGCGATACAAGCCATACAAGGTTTGCTACAACCTGATTCGACAAACAATTTTGTGAAACTAGTAAGCACCATTAAATTTTTCCTAAGAAAAAATTCTTGAAACTATAATAACTTGGAAGTGATTTATTACGTAGTTTTTGGATACCAAAAAAGAAACGATCGAGCTTGATGAAACCGTTAATATTGACATCGACAAACTTGCAAAATCTTTCCCTACCGATTCTCCAAGATATGCTTTTTACGTTTATCAACACACACACAACGAGATGGATGTTATTTCCAATCGTAATTATTCCATTATTGATTTATGATTTCAATTTAATGAATTTTAATTTTAAATTTTTTTTTTTTTTAGTTTTCATATATACTTGTCCTCCGAACTCAAAAATTCGTGAACGTATGTTGTATTCATCATGTCGAGGTTCCGTGATCACGTTTGCTGAAAAGGAAGCCGGCATTTCAATCACGAAAAAGGTAATTGTTACAATATCTTGGCTTTACAAAGCATAAACAAAATTTCTTTTCAAAACAAATGCTAATTGAACTTGTTTCGCTTATTATATATAGTTGGAAACGAATGATCCGGAAGATTTTACTAAATCATATATTTTGGATGAATTACATCCAACAACCGAAACAGCACCAATGAGGTTTTCCAGACCTAAACCACCGGGAAGGAAGGGAATTGTTAGAGCTTAGACGACATATCGAATGTGGACAGTAACAAGAATATTTATTAAATTATTATATGCCAAGTTTGGTTGAATATATATATATAGGTTTGTTTCATTTAGGAAAATTGTTAACAAAATTACAAAAATAAAATCAACCTTTTCTAAATACAAATTTATATACTGTATCAAAAATTTTGATAAAAATTTTATTTGCTGAATCGTGAATCTTTTTTAGATATTAGGAGAAACAATTGATAAATTTTTTCGGAGAAATGTTTTAATGTCAGACTTTTCTTTAAGGTAACACAATGTCAGTGATCTGCTTGATCTACCAACAAAATTATCATCCAATCAAAAATTAGTTAAAAAAAAGATTTTTCTTCAAAAATTTAAAATTACGATTTACGGGAAATTTTTTAATGTAAAGTAAATATGGGTGATTTTGTAATGACTATTGAAGATGATACTGAAATCATTATTCCAGAAGAAGAGAGTAGTGACGTTAATAATGACCCACAATCAAGTTCTTCTAATAAAAAGAAATTAAATAAAAAGGGTGATAACAAAAAAGAAAAAAAGAGTAAAAAAGAAAAAAATAAAAAGGAAATCAATAAAAAAGATGTTAACACAGAGAATGATAATATAAATCCGGAATTTACTTTCTTTATTGATGGATTTAATAATGCGATAGAACATCCATGGGATTTTAATGCTGCAAGAGCTGGTCTTAAACCGAAAATACTTGTAAGTTACAATAACAAGAATTACTCATTTCCTTTTTTTTTTTTAAAAAAAAAAAAATAACTAAGTAATTTGATAAATTTTAAATTTATTTTTAAAGGTGACATCTAGAACAATTGATGAAATCATTGAAAAGAAGAGATTAGATACGAAGAAAACGAAAATTGATAAGGCGAATGGTCATAATAAGAATGGTAATAATAAAGTTATTACAAAATCAAAACATGGTATGTTATAGAACTATATAAAATAAAGTAATATTTGAATTCAAATTTTTTTATAAGATTGATAAATTTATTTGTTTTCAATAGGTGATGAGTTGAGCATGTCGGAAGAGAACGACGATGATTTTGAAAAGGAATATGTCGGTCGTAAGAAAAAGAAAGAAATCCTAAAACAAAATGTAGTTAATGAAGATAATCAAACTGAAGATGACGATGAGAAAGACAGTGGTATTAACCATTTCCTATTTATATTTATCATTTTCTTATAGAAATGATATTTATTATTAACTTTTCCTTAGACGAAGATGATCCTTTTGCATTTGGTGGTGGTGTAGATTATGTTATTGAAGATGAGGAAGGTATTAGTGATTCTGAACAAGCGGAGGAAAATAATGAATATAAGGAGCAACAGGATTTTAATTCTGAGGATAATATGAATGATAAAGACAATGATGAGGATGAGGATGATGATGATACAGTTAGCAGTGAAACAGATAATGAATATGAAAGAGAGGTTTGCAATAAATATAAAATATATAATATTTGAGAGTATTTATCGTTGTCTTACCTTTCACTTTTGATTTTAGCGAAAAAAGGCATATTTTGCAGATAAATCCGAAATAATACAGAATCAAGATTTGGCATCAGCAGAATCATTTCAAACAATGAATTTATCAAGACCTATTTTAAAAGGATTAAGCCATTTAGGATTTATTCAACCAACACCAATACAAAAACAAGCCATACCAATTGCACTGATGGGTAAAGATATTTGTGGAGGGGCAATAACAGGAAGTGGTAAAACTATAGCCTTTTTAGTACCAATAATAGAAAGATTGTTATATAGACCACGACAAACAGCAGAAGTTAGGGTACTCATATTAGCACCAACACGTGAATTGGCTATACAATGTCATAGTGTTGCTAGTAAATTAGCAGCTTTCACGGATATCACTTTATGTCTTTGTGTCGGTTAGTATGAAATGGAGAATGAGGAGGCTTTGCAAGAAAACTTTATATTGAAGAGCTTTTCTTTTTAGGTGGGTTAAGTCTCAAGAAACAAGAAACAGAATTACGGGTGCGCCCTGATATCGTTATTGCCACTCCAGGAAGACTTATTGATCACATAAGAAATTCAATTTCTTTTTCACTGGAAAATATCGAAATTCTAATTATAGATGAAGCTGATCGGTAAGAAAAACCTAAAATTTTCTTCTATCACACGTTTTCTTTGAAATAATGTTAACTTTCTCTCTCCCAGGATGTTGGAAGATGGATTTGCAGATGAATTAAATGAGATAGTTAAAAATTGTCCGAAATCACGACAAACAATGTTATTTTCAGCTACAATGACAGATAATATTGATGAATTAATAAGATTATCGTTAAATAGACCAGTAAAATTGATGGTAGATCATATTAAAGCAACAAATACAAAATTATTACAAGAATTTATTAGAATAAGAGAACACCAAGAAAAAAATCGCGAAATTATATTATTAATTTTATGTAAAAAATATTTTAAACATAAAGTTATAATATTTTTTAGATCAAAAATGATTGCTCATGAAATGAAAATTATTTTTGGATTATTAGGGTTAAGAGCTTCTGAATTGCATGGCAACCTTTCTCAAGAGCAAGTAAGTTTTATATGAATAATAAGAGAGACTTTTTTCCCCTCGGTTTTGAATATTAACGGAAAAAAATTTTTTTTTTCCTATATATAGAGGTTGGAAGCGTTAGAAGCATTTCGTGATGGAAAAGTAGATTATTTATTAGCTACAGATTTAGCATCACGTGGATTGGATATTAAAGGAATCGAAACAGTCATAAATCATAATATGCCACAAAGTTATGATCATTACATTCATAGAGTTGGTAGAACTGCTCGAGCAGGCAGAAATGGGCGGTAAGTCTTATTTTTAGTATTTATTATTATTTTTTAATATAATATAAATTTCTTTTTATTTATTTATATATTTTTTTGATAAAAAGGTCTGTTACATTAACAGGAGAGGAAGATCGAAAATTATTAAAAATGGTGATAAAACATTCACAAAAAGAACAAATTAAAAGAAGGAATATAGATACAGAATTAATAAGAGAATATGGTGAAAAGTTAGTAGATATTAAAAAAAAAGTAGTTGAAGTACTAAAAGAAGAAAAGGAAGAAAAATTAATTAAACAGACTGAAATGGAATTATTAAAAGGTCAGAATTTGATCAAATATAAAGACGAAATTGTGAGTAGACCTGCTAGAACTTGGTTTCAAACCGAAAAAGAAAAAAAATCATCAAAAAATCTTTCTGTTGAAGAGTATAATGAAAAATTTGATGTTAAAAAACGAAGGAGGGATGAAGATGATGAGGGGGAAAAAAAGAAAGTTAAAAGAGATAAATACGCTGGTATGTCCAGAGTTAAAAAAAGAAAGCTGAGATTACGTGAAGATGATTCTAATAATCATAAAAAACTTGAAAATCTAAAAGCTATAAAATTAGCTAAAAAAGCTCAGAAACCTACGAAAATAAATAAAGCATTAGAAAAAGATAAGACAAAAGAAAAAGGGAAAAGTGGAGGAAAGAAAAAGAAAAATAATAAAGTAGGATTTGAAATGGATTTAGCTGATGCTACTAAAAAGAATGCTTTTACTGTCGTCCCAAAGAACAAAGGTGTTGGAAAGGAAAAAAGTAAATCACGAGATGTTATTAAAAAGAAGGTTAAAAGTGGTGGTGTTGTAAAGAAAAAGGGAAAGAATGTTAAAAGAAGGAAGTAATTAGTAAATAAATAATATTAATAAATTTATATATAAGAAATTTTTATTATAAATTAATAAAACTTAAAAAAAGGTCAAATAAGTTTATCATTTTAAATAAAAATATTAATCTGTTATATAACAGATAAAATATCCTTAACTGTTAACTAGTAATAATATTAAATCCGCAGTGTATTTATTTGGTATAAACATAAATATTAAAATATGATAAAAAGTTTAATCTAAATTGTATTTAGAATCAATCATCTTTTTCATATTTAAAATTTTACTTAAAAAGTGTTCGGTAGAAAAGGATTTTCTAATTCTTTGTCTAATAATCCTAAATCATTTAGAATTTGTCATTTGACAAATGATAAATGATCAGATCTTTTAAATCATTTCTCATTTGCTTTTACTACAAATTTAGCGAAACTCTTATAGAATCACCAAAAAATTTGCAAAACTCTTAGTGAATCGCACATATATTACGAATCACTTATAGAATCGAAAATATTTGCGATTCTCTAAGTTTTACAAAATAAATGCGGGTTTCCAAATTCGATCCTTGTTAGCCCTAGTTAGTTGAATCTTTCTTTTATCCACTTTGGTACATTAAAAATTAATATAATCCAACTTAGTGCCATTGTGTTATATCAAAAGTTATCAATTAAAAAAAATTATAAAGTTCATCTGACATAACGTTATGCTTGATTAATACGCTTTAATCATTTTGATTCCCGTCCGTATATACTAATCAAAAAAAATCATGTTTTATCCGGACATATTACTCATCTTCTTATTATACTTATATATATCGGCACCGACATGCGGTGATATTATTGTGGCTTAGTTTCCGAAGAATAGAAGTTTATCGCAGTTTCGTATTAGCGATACTCAAAAAACGGCATTGTTTTATTTTTTTTTACCTCTGCTAACTTTTGCTTCGGAATTTTGCAAAGATCTGAATTATTTTAATTCGAAAGTAATAGAAGCAAAGTAGATAGTAAAATCCGCAGCTTCAATATTTTAGCTTTGAATTTTTTAAATGTGTTTGCTAATAACCATTTATTTAAAAAAAATTTATTATGAAACGAATATGTTGTATTACATATTCTTAGCAGAGAAATAACGCGTATTAGTAATATTAATTAAAATTACAGGAGATTTTTCTAATACAATATACACACACTCCAACTTTAATTCTGTGCAATGGTACGTTTTCAATGACGCGTAACATAGTTGTATTTTTGATGTAAAATCTTGCCAAATTTCACAAGTCAACTTCCATTTCTGTATCAGAATTATTATGATTCGAGTATGAACATTCATTTAATCATAGTCATTATCTAGAAAGAATGAATATGGAGCGAATGAGCAATTTTCCAGTATTTTCAAGTTGATCTTTATATTTCAAGTTCTTTTCAATAAGATCGTTTACACTTTTGTATGGTCGATTGTCATATCGTCATCGGACTCGTCAGCTTGCCCTTCGAAGATAGGTGAACCAACCTGATTATCGTTTTAGATTTGACTTGATCTATATATAATGTTGGATTTGTGAGTTAGTATCTGTCAGCACTGCAAGTGATCCGTTGAATCATATGCCATCCTATACCATTAATCTTTCAGAATTACGGGATACCCAAATAACTTATTAATTTTTCTTGCGTTATAGGCCATTATACGTAAATGCCCATCGGAGATGCCTGTAATGTATGGTTGAATCTCGGATTGCATGTTTTGGCATAGCTTTATATATCCGATAACATACTTAAAATGTGTTAACTATAGAGTAGCAAAAAAAGAAATTGCAGCAACCATGTAACACCTTTTATTGATACAGAAGTAAAATACATTGTCCTATACTAACATTCGATCCTAACGTTACCTCCATAATTACACGGCCGTATATGATTATTATACTTTGCCGTGGAGTAATTTGTCGCGGAGAGAGTTTGTTTAAACTATGCTCGTGATATTACAATTTAAGCTATTAATTACTTTAAAAATATAGAGGGACCGGCTCATCTCTCGGCTAAGCTAATTTTATATTTACTTTTTTCTCATATTCATTCGAAAAAAGAAAAGAGAGATAAAGATAAGGTAATATCTTCCGCAGATCAGCAGATCAAGGGAGGAAAAATATTATTCTTCTGATGGTAGAGTCTGGACAAGCTTGTCCGAGCACATCAAACCTTATGTGTTAAGATTTCAGCCATTAAATATTTGATTTCATCTCCAGTTAGATTTAAGATGAATGGGGGGATAGTTCTAATACGGACTATTTTTTCTTTACCAATGCTATTAAAAAGCTTATAAACCTTTTCGGATCTTTCTGTCCTTTTTCGCAAAGCTTCATCAGAGCATTTTTGTCTCGGAAATCGCTTGATATTGCAGATAAAAAATAGAATTGCGTGTCATTGTATTTTTAAAAAATTAAAAAATTAGCCTAGTTAATACATGATTAGTTCTATAATCTATTCTTTTTTTTCAGTGTTAGCTTACAAGGGTAATGTTCTTTGATAATTATTCAATTCACTAAATATTGGTTTACTAAAAAATTGAGTTAGAACACGCTTTGTTTTATATCTAAATATTTCTTCCTCGGTCATCATATCAAAAAAATCTTCCATAGGATCAATATCGGAACTTACATTAGATGTCACGATGTGTTTAAGCTTCTGCCTTTTCGGTAAGGGCCCTTGTTCTTCGGTACTTGCTTCTTCACTTTGGTTGTTTTCTTTAGCCATATTTTCTTGATTCGCCAATTTCATATTGTTGTTTATCAATGCTACAGCAGTATTTCTTGGTAAGGTGAGCGTCTTAACCTTTTTCTGTTCAAACCAGAAGAATACCCACGTATCGTTCAGGTCAGTTAATACCGTCAAAACAGCATGATTAGATCTTAAATCTGACGTGGTTAATTTCGCTAAAGCTTGATATCTATCTTTGTTTTCGACTCTCTTTTTTAATTCTAAAACAATTCGAATATGACAATCTGGAAACATGGCCGCAACAGAAAACCTATCCACTACAACTGCATCTGTTGTACCAGCCAGTCTCAGTGGTAAGTATATACCAGCATCTGTCGTAAAAAAGTCTGCGTTACTGGTTGGATCAAAAATCGTGAGTGTCCGGTAAGTGCCAATTCGGAGAATTTGATTAAGATGAGGTATGTATCTATCATTTTGTGCTCTTTCATTTCTCTCGTCCCAACCGAAAGAATTAACATTCACTATATCATTGGCATTTAAACCAAGGTGTTCGATGGAAAGGTTTATTGCTTCGATATTATCAAGACCGTGAAACGCTTGAATCTTGTCCCAGTCTCTAGCGCTTACACTTGATATTTGTTGTTCGGATTGCTGTTGCACATTCTTAATAATACTATCAACTTTATTTTCGAGCCTTATAAGGATTTCGTTATCACTTCCCTCAGCTAAAATATAAATTGCAACAAGCACATTGAATATAGTGAGCACAAGCTAGTAGAAAATTATCGAAGTTTCAACTTCTCTACTAAAGATAATTGTCCATAAGATTATTTCTCTACTTACCAGCAACAGGCAAGGCAACAGCAGGTACATCGACGATAATGTGAATATGTCCATTAGCGGGTGCGGTGAATTTCTCTTCAATATTATCCATAGGTCTCAACACCTGACCACCCAAATCACCCACAATGTTGGAATTTGGATTGGTGAGAGCGGTTCGTTGGGGGTTTTGCGTATTAAGATCGATATTAACTTGATATAAAGTGAGGTCAGGATAATCAATATTGGCGAAGGCATTTTTCTTCTTAGTATAGATAGTTTCTTTGAACTCGTCAACGGTCGTATTCTTATCATATTTAATCCCGAATACAGAAACTTCTGGAATCCCGTGGACTAGACAGTAAATTGGTGCCTTTTTAGGTGGCATGGTGATGCAAAAATACGGAGTGGGTCATCATTTATAGTTGTACATGCTGATTGTACAACAAATGAAAATATCAAAATTGATGTACAAGTCATGCTTTACAATACTACATATAAAAAAAGTGTCATACTTTGAGATCATGACCTCATTTCACAGTCTAATATCAGGTGATAAATGTGAAGATTCGATAAAAAAAATAAATACAGTACTAACATGACGAAATTTCTATGCTACGATTGCGAACTTGAGTTTATTGCTTGAAGTGAAGCAAGTAAGACAATATTCTGTTCCATTCCTATACCATTTGCCATGCAATCCGTAATTCCCATGTTTTCAAATAGGACATGGTGAGCTCCACGGTTGAGCAAATGCAAAATTATAATTATCAATTCCCCTAAAACTATTTCGGAATTTCAGGTATGTGAAATGCTCTAACACGGATTTGGTAATTAACTCTGAGAAGGTGATAGGCTTGAAATCAGAGGCTTGAGATTTGGCTGACTTTATCCCAGCTTTTGATAATTGCCATGGCTCATATCCGGTTTCTTTTTTATATTTTTATATAAGTTAGACCAAATCCTATCTGTCAGTTAATTTTGCATGCCAATCCAGGTATTTGGGAGATAATATTTTATCGGTCTTGGACATATCTTTTTATATAATTGCAAATCAATTTAAATTAGATAATAGTTGACATAAATTAGCTCTGTAAAAAAATATCACAATGAAGCATGAGCAAATATAGTATTGTAAAATAATGAGACTATGCAACTATCTCAATTTCATGCTGTTCACATTTAATAAAATAGGATCTGGTCTCATAACTACCTTCTATGCCTTCCTCATCATCATGGTCTAACTTGTATAATAGGCATAATGTCTCATCAGTAAATCCATAATAATTGAAATAGTCGCCGGAGGATATTTGATATAATTATATCAAATATCCTCCGGCGACTTGAGTTAGATTATGACGGTGGTGATATAATCTAATGGTGTCGATATAATCTAATGGTGGTGACATAATCTAATGGTTATGATAGTGTTTATGTAATCTAATGGTGGTGATAAAATCTAATGGTGATGATATAATCTAATAGTGGTGGTATGATCTAATAACACGATCTAGTGGTGGCGTCATAATCTGATATCGTAATCTAATGTGGTGACATAATCTTCATGTGGATTTATAATCTATAGTTTGGTTATCTTTACGGCTTTCTAACTACTATTTTAATTTATTCCTGCTATAGCGTTATGGTATGTCGGTGGTGATATGATCTATTAGTGTGGTTATTATATAATCTAACGGTGGTGACACAATATGATGGAGTGTATTTTTCCGCTTATCTACGGCCTTTCCTTTATCAAGGAACTATTCATATGTTTACATTACTCTGTATTCTTTTTATCCCTAAAGAGCTATCCATTTATTTATCTGCTTCTGGGTCTATTTGGTGGTCTGTTAAGATATCGAGGATGCTTCTTTTTTGCGTCTATTTGGTTACCCTTTATAATACTGAAATGGTGTAAAAAAAGAAGTGACGGGTGGCGCGGTGTATTTTCTTATAATGATAATCAGCCATAAAAGTCTGATCTACCGTAACGATCTTGGAACGCAATTATCTCGACATCTACCAGCCCAATTTTGATGAGGATTAAACTACTGGATTCAGTAGGTTCTGATCTATCCAACAAGCCTAAATTCGTATAAATCCGATCAGTGGATGTCGAGATA
>CAMKVN010000922.1:0-22389 GCA_946474995.1 Funneliformis geosporum
AGATAAAAAGAAATTCAACAAAGAAAAGAGTTGTTTTAACATATGCAAAAAAAACTTTTATTAAAGAAATAAAAATAATAATATTAATAATAAAAAAAAATATAATCATAATAACGATAAGAATATAAAAATAATATCAACATTTGTATATTTATATATTATGCAACCACGATCGCGATCACAATCACAAATGCGAATATGATCATGAACTTAAGTGATATTTGTATGCGATCATATATTTACAACGTTTTTGAAATCAAAACAAAATAAACGTGTGCGCAAATCAAAAGAAAAAACTATATAATAAAGCGGGTTCGTAGGCGTGATGGTAAAATATAAGTATTTTTTTGTGCGCATTTTGTAAAATTCAAAGGCACTTTTGTTTCTAATAAAACTAACTCGAATTTTATTCAATTGCTATGTTTAAATTTTCGTTAGAAAGAGAATAAAATTGTGAAAGATATAGTATAATAATATTTTAAAATTAATAATTGATTTCTTTTTTAATATTGCTTTCAAATTGACACTTTTCTTAAGATATTTATTATTGAAATCTGATTGGCTTATTATTTTATACCGATATTGATCAACAAATTATAGTAATATCGGTATATAAAATTTTCTTAATATACTGATAACTTGATATACCGATATTTTTTTCTCAAAACAGCTGTATCGTTACATAGAGGTTTAACTGTATCAATTTAATAATAAAAAGAGAATAGAAGTGTAAGAAATAGAAGCAATTAGGTTATAAAGTAATAATATTAATTAGATTATGAAAGTATATATAAAAAATATATAAAATCTAAACTATATCAAGAAAAATATCTGAAGCATCAAAATAATAACCAATACTAGATAAAAGGACCACAACCAATTGGAAGTATAGATTATATAACTAGATTATATCACAATAATTAGATTATAAATATTAGACTATAAAATAATGACTAAAATATATTTATGTTAATTAGACTATGAAGTGATAATCTGATTATGCCTGTATTAATTAGATCATGAAATGATAAATAGATCACTACTGTGTTAATTAGATTATAAAGTAGTAATCAGATTATGAAGTGGTAGTCATAACTTAACATAAGTGGTATTCCATTCTTTGATATAATTATGTCAAAGAATGGAATACCACTATCTTTTTTATGATTAATTAATTTCTATTTCAAAAAATAAAATTTATTATATGAAAAAAATGATTAATATTATTTTTAATTTCTTATATATATTTTTTACATTTTATTAACCTTTGCAAGATAAAGGGAAAACTGCCAGGTAAATCATATTTCAGGCATTAAAACCCATTTTTATTCTTTTCCCTTAATATTTTTAAGTTTTTCATATGTTATTAGTCAACTGTTTAAAAAAATTATGATGAACTTTATCTATCTATGCATCACAATAGTTTTTCAATAAAAAATTCACATGATTTAAGAAATAAAACAAACAAATTTAACGTTACAGCGTTACGGAAATAGGTATGGTAATGGGGTATGTTACAGTATGTAACATATCATAATTACCATATGGGACCTTTGCAGGGAAAAATCAATTTTATGATTTTTAGGCTAAAATATGTTCAATATAACATTAACGTTAGTTAACTCATTTTTTATTTTTCCCGGTAGTTTCCCCCCTTTCTATTGCAAAGGCCCCATATTACCTATAAAGTGATCCATAACATACTCATAATCACGAAGTATCGGGATAAAACTTTGAATATATTCCAATTTGTCTTAATAAAAACTATTTACAATTTGTACCAGCAAGGAATCATCTAATCTTTGAATACTAATAAACCAAAGTAAAGAAATCTAAATCTAGTAATAGTTTACTATTTGGAAATTCATTATGAGATATCTAAATAACTCGAGAAAGCATAATCATTGTATCTCGTGATTGTGTTTTTTATGCAAGGTTCATTATTCGGTACCGAATTAAGAAATTACAGTTGATAGGAATTATGTAAGTTACGTATTACACGAATGATAAAAAAATAAAAATAAAAAATGCCAAGAAATAATAAATAATATTTAATGACGCCTTTTTGGGGATTTGTTCTTTTTTCCGAAACTTTATCAAATTAAGAAGCCTACTTTTAAAGTTAGTAATTTTTAATCTACAAATAAATGCACTTATCCTTCGTATTTTCTAAAAATAATTGTAGAAGATTTTTTGACAGATTTATTATTCGCATTCTAACAATGTGTGTAACATTAAATGTTCGCTTAATTTTTCTCTTGACATTTAATATTTAAGAAGTCGAATTAAAATAATCTTTTCCCCTTCGCTCTATTTAAGTGATGAATATAATAAATTATTTTAGACTCTGATCTAAATAAAAAAATAATAAAAGGACCAACCTAAAATTCGAATATACGGGTAAAAGTTGAATCATTCTCAAACGTTTCTCCAATTAAAAAAATTCGCCAAATACATGCGACCTAATATCCGTTTGATAAACAAGTGACATTTAATTTCTTATTACATTTTTACTATAAATGGTATGGATTCATTTTTTTTATAAAACCTGGAAAGGGAAATTTTTGAACTTCAAGACTATGATTCCTTGTGACACCCAACACAACTTGAAAGCGAAATAACTCATTTTCAAAAAGTCTGCGTATCTTATGTACCTTTACAAAAGAGGTTCTTCTGGGTTAACCACTTTCTTTTTTATTATATATAATTTTAGCCTTCGAACATTTCATTCCCTCAATAAAATCTCGAGTCAATCCTGAGAGTAATAAAAAAAACGAACATATCAAGATCACTCATCTATAAATAACTCCGACATTTACCTTTTCCCACATATACACATCTACCTTTTCTCTTGACCTCTCATTTCGAACCTTTTCTTTTCATTTTAAAAAAAATATTTTGTAACATTTTTTTTATCATTAGGCTTATTTCACAAGTTGAACTTTGTGAAAAATATTATTATAATTAAAAATTCAACTTATATATATATATAAACATTTACCCTATCTATTTCTACCGCTATTGTAATAGTTATAATGTTTAAATTAAGGACAGAAGGAACCACCAAATCTATTTGGAAAGCCTTAAAATTTCTTTTTCTAGTTTATATCGCCTTCTCAGTTTTATATACAATGAACTATTTTTATGTTGTATATTCAAATAATTACGCACCAAATAATAATATAAAACCACGAAATAATCTCGGGTTAGATATTCAAACATCTGAATGGGGTGTTGATAGATTATCATGGAAGTCAAATAGTGGTAAATTTTAATTTTTTAAAGACGTCAAAATCGGGATTCTTTAAATTGGGAAATTGATCACTTTTAATTAATCTATTCGTTTTAATGTTCATTCTTTTTAATAGGAGCATATGATCATATGACAGAAGAATTTTTCTTATCCAAAGTATTTTCCGAGTCAATGCAACCTTCACACGTAATTCCATATTATTTCCGATCGGAACAGTCCCCCAATGAAGAAGATATAACGATCACAACGCTAATAACGGAAAATCGGTTTCATGTATTTGACAGACTCGTTACAAATTATCAGGGTAAGTAATTAAATGACCTTATTTTTATTTTTATTTTTTATTTTTTTTTGTAATTCAATCTATTACAAAGTATTGAGTATCCATTTATTTTATTTTTTTCTCCTTACTTTCTTTCATAGGACCGATCTCTGTAACGATACATGTTGCTGATGATGAGAATTCTCGCGATGTACTATTAAGCAAACTTCATGAATTGTATAATGGAAATAAATACATGAAACAATATGTTGATGTTCATCTTGTGGTTGATAATTTTGAACGCCAATTCAACATGTGGCGCAATGTAGCAAAGTTTTTTGCTCGTACTAATTATGTCATGATGTTGGACGTGGACTTTCACCCTTGTACAGATTTTAGACATACTATTTTAAATAGTAAAACAATAATGAATAAACTTAGAGAAGGTAATACCGCTTTGGTAGTACCAGCTTTTGAATATGCAGATTTACAAGAAGGCCTTGATTATCGTACCTTCCCAACAAAAAAAGCTGATGCTGTCGAATTAGTTAAATCTGGTCGTCTAGTTATGTTTCATGATTCTTGGAAACCAGGCCACGGTCCATCAAATTATTCTTATTGGTATAAGACTGATGAACTCTACAAAGTTACAACTTATCAATACCAGTATGAACCATATGTAATCTTCCCAAAACAAAGCATATGGTATGAATTCTTTATTTTGGTTTTGATTTTTTTTTTCTAGTTTATTCATATATAAATAATTCATTTCTTTAACATTATTTAGGTGTGACGAACGATTTGTTGGATATGGTGCAAACAAGGCCGCATGTTTATTTGAATTATACCTTTCAGGAGTAAATTATTGGGTGCTTCCAAAAGATTTTTTAATTCATCAGACACATGAATATTTGGAAGACGCACGTAGACATGAGGTAAATATGATTGTATACATATATTTATATTACATATTGAAATTATAATTATAACTTTATAATTTCTATTCCATTAACCTTACAGCGAAGATTCAATAAAAAATTATACGAACATTTCCGTGAAGAATTATGTTTTCGATATGCGAGAAATTTTCTTTTAAATGGTGAATGGGAAACAGTTAAAGCAGAAAATTTAAGATCTACATGTCATAAAATCCGAGGGTTCACACAAGCTATTAAATATTTTGCAGGCTTGAAATGATTTTTAAAAAAATGCGCTATTCTTATCAATTTTTTTCATCATTGGTTTTATTTTTCTTTTATCTGTAAATTTATTTTTTTTTTAAAAAAAAAAAGTATATCATTTATAGTATAGTTCTAGATATTTATTTATTTAATCATGAAAAGACAAAACGAAAGAAAAGAAAAAAACTATACTGTAAGCAAATTCTCGTAGAATGAAAAAAAATAACTTTCTTCTTTGTATTTATAGGTTTTTTGTTTGTTTTTTTTTTTTTTTTTGCATATTTATACAAATTAGAGATTACATACTATATTTTCTGAAACATTTTTTATTAATTTACATCTGATCAAATTAATTAATACCACTAGTAATAAAATTTGCGGGTCATAAATAGTCACGTGGGTTACAAATTATTAGATAATAAATATTCGAGTTGTCAATTTGAATAAAATAATTAATAATATAATTGCTTTATGATTAAAGTATATATAGGTAAATCATCACGAAAATTATGTTGATTTAATGTACTTATTATTATTTTTTTTTTTTTTAAATAAGTGGTGGGTGTAATGATAAATCGAACAAATTAAAATAATATTTTTAAATAATTTTACGGTATTACGTTCCTCAAAATTTTTTTATAAAGAATCACCAAGTTTCGTCCTACCATCCAAATCATCATTTAAAAAGCCTCATCTGTTCATTCCTTCCTGAAATCTTCCCACATTCAATAATTAAAAAACGTTTAATCATTGTTCTCTGACCATTTTATTTTTGATTCCTGTAATAATCAATTTTTAAAATGGGTCAATGATTGATTGTATGACAAAAAGAAAAGTATTCTTTAAATTTTACCGGAAAAGTGGATTATGTAACAAAAAAAACTTGGACTTATTCCATTGGTAGTGTATTACAAAATCTTTGAATGAAAAATTGGATATTTTAATTATCTTATAGTAAATAGGTTTGGGTGTAAAATAATAATCAAGGGGTAAAAATTTTTCTCGGAGGAATTAAAAAAAGTAATAAGCTGAATGAAATGATATAATGATGTCGAAATCCATTCTTTTTTTCTCATCTGAATGGAAAGATCCCGATTGAAAAAAATTAAAAAAAAAATTCAAAGTGTTTTTTTCATTATGCTCCTTTGTTCTTGAGAAGATCAAGTCATATAAAGTAAAATTAGTTTGGGCTTGAGAATATAAAATACATATATATATTTTTTTAAAAAATAATCCCACCCCTTTTTAAAATTTGTAATCAAGTAATTGACAAAATGACTTTATTGGTGAGGAAATGGGGAATCAAAAAGAACTTTTTGTAATTTTTCTCCGAGTTAAAAATAAAAAAAATGAAATTTAGAATTAGAAATCAAAACAAGTAATGATATTTGTGATCTCGGAAGTGGCCCGTGTGAATTTTCCCAACTTCTTTAAACATCTTTCTAAAAAAAGAATCCTATTTTAATTGTTGTGTGTCATTTTGGCAGTCAGAACTCCGAATTCAATATGGAACTCGCGTAAGAGAAAATCACTTTTTCTTTTTTGGAAATCATACAGAAACGTTCCATTTGATTTCCATTATTCATCGTGGCTTGTGTGGCGCGCACAGATTTTTAGGTTGATAAAGGGCTTTCATGCCCGAAACTGTTTATAATCGTATGTGGCTGATTTATTTGTCATTCTAATGGATCTTTTCTTGCATTAATTAATTTATTTCTGAATTATAGTTCGACCCACAAAGTTGATTGAAGATCCTTTGTGGAATTCTCTGATGCAGTTATGTCAGCCACGCGCATCCGATCTGCAGAGTGGCGCAAACCAAGAAATTTTAAGGTCGAACAAGAGCTGCGCGGTAATTTAAACATTAGGCCAAAAATAGAGGTGATTTTAAATAATATAATTTCCTTTTTAAAGTAATCAAAGAAAACTTTACAAAAATGATTCAAGTGCTCAAATGTAGCAAAATCGATTGTCTATGATGAGGATGAACTGTTGTTACATTCTTCAACATTTTTCATCATTTTTCATATTCTTCCTCCGAAAAAATTTTCGCTTATTCGATTATTTTGCTCCCGTTCCTTTTTTGTTTATTCCTAAATTAATGAGCTTTATTACCTTATTTTTCTCCCCTTGGCCTTTTACTGCTCACGATAATTGGTGCGATTATAAATATTGTTGAAAAGAAAAAGAAATTTGATGTTTGTTGTTTACTATTATTGTGTTCCAGAATGTAATAAAAAAAAAAAAACGTATTCAAAGCCATGTGGAATTCTTAAATTGTTGTCATACAAATGTCATTAGGTGAGTGTGTGCCTTATGGATCATCTAATGCGAAAATACATTGCTGCACATTAACATGATTTATTTTAGATAACGGATAATAAACACGATATAACAAAAAAAAAAAAATAAGGGTCAAACCGTCTAAGAATAGTCAAATGAGAAATAAACCAAAGGGAGTAGATATGTAATCAATGAAAACATATGTATATCATATAAATTTTTTGTTTCAGCGATCATTTAATAAATAAATAAATAAATATCTTTGATTTAACTAAAATGAAAGTTAAAAAGTTCAAGTAATCGCATAATATAATTTAAAACAACGCGTTTTTTTTTTTGTTTTGTTTTATTTTTATTTTTTTTTTTCTATTTATATGAATCAAAGAAATTAAATCACCCAAACGCCATACGGTGTATTTATCATTCACATGGAAAAATCTCAATCCGAAATGATTATTATGCCACAAAAAAGTTACCATAATAACCATAAAGATTTGAATGATAATAATCATTTTTGTGTGAACAAAAAGTTTAATGATAAAATTTTGTTATTAAAAATTATTATTTTGTGATGGACAATTGCGCATCATTACGTTTACTATTATATTTATGTATAAATAACCATTGTTAAGAAAAATTAAAAAAAATTTGCATTATCACACACGAATCAGGAGAAAAAAAATTTTTTTTTATATTGTCCCACTCTATTATTAATTATTATACTCATCAAGTATTATTATATATACTAGTATTTTGAACTACCCTGTATAAAATAAAAAAAAACAAAATAAAATATATAAGAGAGGACCACCACCATCATTACCCATTTTAAAATTATTATTAAAAAAAAAAAAAAAAGTCTTTTTTTGAATTGAACTGATAAACCCCCTTTGCTCTCGCATAAAAATATATTCATTCACCTTTTTTCAGCCGTATACATACATTATCGATACGACTACTAATATCAAACAGAAATATATTTTTTTATATAAATCTACCGATTTTTTTCTCAACTCGAATCGAAAAAAAAAGAAAAAAAAAAAAAAAAGAAAATCAAAATAAACATTTTCTTTTGCTTTTGCAACCTTCCTCAATCAATCAATCTTATATTTTTTATTCATCTCTTTAATCTTTATAACAATAATATTTAATAATAATAATAAAAATGTCTCAACAAAAACAAAGCTGGGCTACAACCACAAAAGAATCCCATAAAGGTTCTATAATAACAATGACGGCAAACACAATTTTTGAAAATTTAATCGAGAACGTCGTATTGTTTTTTATGGCGGTGTTTGTCTCACTCTGCGGACTGAACGGCCTCTCTTCTTCCAGCAGTTCAAACTCTAAAGTTGACGGAAGAACTCAATCCGGAGCGTCTTCGGGAATGCAAATCCATCATTTGATTTTCCTTCCTCAACAACACAAATCTCTCTTTCAAAGCATTGTGAAAAATCATTCGTCAAAGCAAGATCCCAGCCAACCACTTGGGATAAGGAACCGAAAACAACAAAAGCATCATAGAAAAGCTTCTATCAAAAATTAAACTTAATATTTGAAACGTGGAAGGTTTCGAACCGTAATTTTAAATTTTTTTTGTACAGATGATATCATAATATTGTAGATACATATAATTTTTTAGGGATTATCTTTTTTTCGTTTATTCTTGTTGATAATGATGGACATTTTTCCTTTTTTTTTTAATCTTTCAATTTTACGCATTGTTTAGCATTCAAATATATCAAATCGCATTGTACAGTTATACACTTTAGTTGTTGGGTCTTATTTAGTAATAATGATTCCTTATTCTTTTTTTTATAATAATAATTTTGAAAAAAAAAAAAAATCTTTAAATAATAAATAATAATATTTCCTAATATTTAATTAATTATGATCCGTTTTGTTAATGTGTTTAAAATGGTTATCAAATGTAAAAGACTAAAATCGTAAATGTTATTCTAAATGAATCTTCGCTAATTTGTTTGAACCACATTTTTCTTTTCCATTATTTTTTTTTAAAAAAAAAAGGTTTCAAGAATTTAAAGTTTTTTTATTTTTGCAAGTAAAAAAAAATTACATGATCCAATTATGTAATACAAATAAATCGTTGTTAATCTATACTTGATTTGGCTATTAATAAATGGTATGTTTGTCTACTACGGATAATAACTTATATTGTTAAAGTAACCCATTAAAGGAAATGTCGCTTAAAAAGTTCTCTTTGAAAAAGAAAAACAAAAAAATAAAAAACAAAGGTAAGAAACAATCTTTTAAATTAAAACTAACTATATCAAACCTTATTTTAATGAATCAAACTAAATTAATCATTATTCTTTAACTTGATCTATCAAACCCCTACGTTACAATGATAATCATTATATAGTCTCACATAATACTAATGTTCAACCTACAGTTTTGTTCTTGAATGATTTCTTGATTGAATGTTTCACAACCTTTCAATGATAATATTAATGTATGTGAACGCGTTTTACGCGTAATTACTATTATTTCTAAACTGATTGAAATCAGGTTATTCGGGTTATTAAGGTTTAAAATTAATTTATTACAGGATCAAAAACTTGTTTTTTTTTCGCATTCAATTTTTCGATTTTTACACAAAACTTGATTCCCCACCTTTTCAAAAAATTTGGTTTGTGTTTAAAAAAAAAAAAAAAAAAAAATTAACCGAGATATCCGCAATTAGAGATTAACAAAATTCCGTTGGAAAATTCCTTTTGTCACGGTTCAAGTCTTCAACAGGTAGTAAACAAATAATCATGACATCACAACAACGTCGTTTTGTTATATTAAAAATTCTTTGGTTCTTTTTCATTTACAAAATGTTTTTCTTTAACCTTTTTGTATTTTTAATTTAAACAAATTTATTAAAGTAGGTTTCCGATTTCATTATCTCATTACATTATTTTGTTACAATTATTTCTTTATTCATTCATAACCGTTTAAATATTAGTAATTTCCCGCCTTTATATCATGACATGATTACTAAACTCTGCAAATGAAGTGCCAGCACATTTTTATTTTTTATTTTTATTTTTTTTTGAAAAAGAAAAAATACGTTTTTTTTATAAAAAATAAAAATAAAAAAAAGGAAAGAGAGACATGAAATAAAGAATATAGAAAGAAGAAATATATTAAAAAGAAAAGGAAAGTGAGAAACTATTAAAAAAATAAAAAAAAAAAAAACCATTGAAAAATATAAAAAAAAAGGGTGTAAATATTTATTTCATCGGAAATGAAAAAACGATAGATTGAAACCTAATCGTGATATTTACTTAATAATAATAATAATAAAAAGAAAAGAAATTCACACTTGCTCGCATTTAAACTGTTATTTCTGGACTTTAAACATGTGCTGTTTTATGATCTTGTTTATGTTTCGAACGGACTATACAAACCACCAGACTTGTTGTCTTACAAACATGCTGTGTACGAGAAAAATGTACTGAACGCCACTACTTGATTTAATAGAAATAACCTTTGGCGTTTTTTAGTATGAATAGAATGACACGATATTCTTGAATTTTGATTGGTAGTCATAAAACGTCGTTAAATACTTTAATCTTGCAAAAAAAAAAATCCGATAATAAATCGTACCTATCAAATAAATGTGTTATGTTTTCTCATACAAAATCAAAAAGGGTGACACACCTTTATTAAATTATCTTTAGGACACATGTAAAACGTCCATTCAGAGTTTATATGTAAATTATTTCCCTATGCGAGTAGTTCAATCATCTGCACAAGTTGTGTAGTGTTTAACAATCTTTATATCTTAGTGATCTAAAACAAAAACATTTTAAAATTATGATAAGGGAAAAATAAGAAAGATAATAATGAATCGATGTCGTGTTAACGGTATTAATAATGACAAAAGGTTCCGTGCATAGAATCTGTTCAATCCGTTTCAAGGATTAAGGTTTTTTTTTTAAAAAAAAAATTAAAAATTTGCCAAAACTTTTATTTCGGATCTTGACTTTTTTTGCTGCGTAACAGTTTTGCGCAGTAGAAGAAAATGTCCCCCAAAAATTTAATTCTGAAACAGATTAATATGAGCATGGCCAAGATCTGTGCATGTATGGATTTGTCAGTGATTTCACGGGATTAGACTTTTCCTTCCGTCAATTCTAAACTAAGAATAAATGCTTGTCATTATATCGAACTTAAATTTTTTTTTAATGATACAATGAAAGTTTATAAGGTATATATGGCTTTATGATAGTAAATGTCGTTCATTTAATTTATTTTTGAAGTTACTCCGGATTCATATATATCTTTGTGAGCGCGTCGGACTCAACCAAAACAGGGTGCTTTTACATGATACTTGCGCAGAATCAACGTTCTTGATTCGGATTTTGTTATAGAAAAAGTAAAGCATTCGACACAAGATTATAAATTAACCCTAGAACTTTTAAATCCTAAACCGTTTTTTATATAAATGTATCATGATCATCTGCATGCTTCTTTTTTATTCATGTAAAAAATTACTTCAATGACTTTATTCATGTCAAATGAAATTCAATGATTTTTAGTACTACATCTCTAAATTATATAAGTTATGTGTACGAGAAGAACAGACAAAGATCAAAATTTCATTGAAAGGGTTATAATAATAATTGATTTTGTGTAGCGAGTGATCTTGGGATTCATGTAATGTATGTCGTGTGTCAATTATGGTAAATTTTTCTCATCACACATTAGATTCCACATGATACTAGGAAAAAAAAGAAAGTTGGATTTATACTTCAAACAACATATTGACAAAGTTACAACGACATATTGCATGAAGTGATTGTTTAATTTCAGATTTTGAAATAAAAGTTCTTGTCAAAATAAGTGCCCAATTACTTTTTTTTTTTTACGCCAAAAAATTTTAATGCTTTTTGCTACATTACTGACGTGCTCGGCGCATCATTTTTTATTAAATTATTCTGGTTTTTAAACAAGTTTTATTCACGAGTTTAGTCCTATTATGGTTAGCTTGATTCATAAGTCCCGACTCGATTAAATTACGCGCAAAAGGTGATGATTTGATATTTAGATTCTAAAACTTTTAGATAATAACGATTAGGTTTCCCAATTCTAGATATGGTTTAAGGGAATACTTATTATACAAAAGTTTAGGTTATATGAATTACTTTTCTAAGTCACACTTGCATAATTCATTGTCTTCGATGGCATTAAATGAACTCGTTAATCGTGAAATTGCTTCGTTTTTTTTTAATTGATGTATCCTTTACTCAGTTACGACTCAGTGTATTTTATTAGGAAGATACATTCATTGTATAATCTCAACTAATGATCATGCATACGAATGTGCATTTATTTTGGGGCAAATTTCTTTCGATGTATATAAACTGTTTATAGGCATTGGATCAGTTCGTTTTGAGCAAGTCAAATGATAAATGCATGATTCAACATGCAATACGCGTGTTATTTCTAGGAAAAAAAAAAAAACAAAAAGCACTATTTTGTGAAATTCTTCATAATTGATGTCCTGTAGTCTAGACTACACCCCCGTTGCATATTCAGTAAATACACATCAATTTATAATAAACACCATAAATATGCACCTTTTGATAATTATATATTTGACGAAGTGAGAAACGTAAAGATTTATGATATTAGTACGGAATTTTTTGCGAATATGTAAAAATGAACTCTGAGTAATTGTCGGAACTTGTGAAGAAATGATAGAAAAAAGTTATTAATACGAATTACAGAATAGCAACAGAAGATCAAAAGAATTCGTCCCTTATACTCATCCTTGATTAACCCACAACGATTAGTAATGAAAGTCGAGAACTCCACCAAAGCCCCGAATTTTCCAGTCGAAAGACAAAACTGATTAACAGATTTACGAATTACGCACAAGTTCTGAAGGACCACCTCAGCGGGAAATTTAAATTCTACTACATCTTTCTATTTTTTACCCTATTCTAAACACCGAACACATGAAAAAGTTTACAGATTCACAAAATCACTTAACATGATGATTTTTTATGGTAAAGCTTGACCCAAAGGTCTATTTATTAACAAATTTCAAAACAAATTATTTCTGACTTTTTTGCGCTTCAAACTTTCGGCCATTAAATCTTAATTATTTTATTTTACATTATTATCAATAGATATTTTGCATATCCGGCACAAAGCCAGTAAGAACTTGTGATGCGACGTGAGTGGGATTTGAAAGTATTTGCCAGACGACATTATTGGTATTTGTATTACGGGTATATTCTTACTTCGGTCGGATTTGCATATCGATCGATCGATATTCCTTCCCAACTAATCAATAACAGTAAGATCAACAAAGTAGCCATTATTATTTGTCTACTTGCTTCTACACCATCATCAATCCATCGTAATATTTTACGATGAAAATCCTGCTGTATGAACGTAATTCGACAATGAAATTCGGGGCAACTGGTGGAAATGCTTGACATCTCTCAGCATCTGACAGAGCATTCCATCTGAAGTAATACAATATAGAATTAAAAAATTGGTGCTAGAAATACAAACTATTTATATTTACATTCAAACTTCAAACCTGGCACTTAAAACAACAGCAACATCAGGACCTAGAACGGCGGGTATATCATTATTAATGGTATTGGACAATGTATAATAAAGTTTGATTAAAAAAAGATGGACATGAAAAAGAAAATGTTTAATGTAATGCTTGCTTAATATACTTGAGAGCCACCAGCCTTTCAGACCAAATTCCGGTTGTTAAAGACCCAGATGTAAACTTGTCTAATAATTTCAAAATTCTCTTCATCTAAATATGTATATGGTTTAGGGAACAAAGCAATACTTTAGTTATAAAGTAGTGATCTAAAAAATTACATACTGGTTATACTTGTTTCTGGAACTATTATTTCAAGCTGTCCCTCAATGAGGTTCATTCGAAGAAAACGATGGTTTGCGTTCGCAGCTTTTTCGAACTGTTGTAAAGTACAGTCAGGAATTAAAATATTCTGTGGGAAGTAGGAAGTCATTTTTGAAAAGTACAATAATATTAAAGAAAAAAAATAACGTGTTCTGTTAAGCAGATCACATGGATCAATCAATTGACTGACGTGACTGACTCTCCCCATTCATAATTTTCTTACCTTCCGGTGAATTACTTTGACGCCTACGCCATTTGAAACTCGAAAAGGAAGCATGTCTTTGAATGATACTGCGGTTGGAAAATTTTATCATATTAAAATGAAATTCGTGTAACCATATTCGTATCACTTTCATTTTATTTTTGTTCATTACACAGGTGTATCTACAGTAAATTAAGTAATTTAAGATCCCTTTTAAAGTACATAGTATAGTTACATAAAAGGAATTTCTTAGGTTGGAAAGGTGGGTATTCAGATGGATTTTATGTTATTCAAAAAATCGTTTTTTTATAATAAAATAAGATTTATTATTTTTATTTTAATAATAGTTTTATGAAAGATTTTTATGTATTTACAAAGTTTTTTTTAGTTTAATTATAGGAAATATGTATTTTTTTTTTTTACCAATATATTGTTAATAAATGTCTACAAAAATCAATTTATGATGGCTCCAATAACTTTAATTTTCTTTCTATCCCATCCATCTCAATATTATTTTAAAATTACTAATATTTGTTCTATTTCTTTATTAGTAGAAAAATTTGCTGTCATCTAATGTTGAAGGATTTTTTTTTTCAGATTGTGATGTTATATAACATGTGATTTTTACTTTCTTTATTGGTGATAGGCTTTCTTGATTATCTTCTACAATTAAGCATAAAATTTGTTCTTATTAAAGTTAATTGTTTGACAATTGAAACTTTCATTTAATTTATTGATATTAAAATAATTCTTTTTATAAAAGATTTAACTTGTAAGTTAATTTCTTTAGCTCTCTTATCTATTACTTTTATTTTTTTTTCAGCTTTTTAGTATCTTTAACTTTGCTAATTATAACTCCTTTTGCTTTTCTTTCTTTAGTATTTATTGGTTTAATTTTTAATACTTCTTGATAATAAATTACTTTCAATCTTTCTAATTCAGCTTTATAACATTTAGTAAATTTTGACATTCTTTCAAATATATATAATTACAACTTTAAATAATTGATAATTTATAAATTCTTTAAAATTTAAATGTTTTTACAAATGAATTTATCAAAAATCATATAGCTTCTTTTCTTTAATTAACCAAATATGTTCTCTAATTATTATATAATTATCAACAAATTCATTAAATAATAAATCCATTTCTTTCTCTTTTAATTTGTAAGTTTATTATTTGATTTTTTAATTATTTTCATTAATTACATTACTATATATTTTCTTTAATAAATTTTATTTCAAATGTTTTTAGTACTTTATCAAAAGCATAATAATATCTATCCTATTTAGATTAACTTATACCAACATTAATTTTTTTATTTTTGGATATATTTCTAATAAAATAAAAAATTAAACAGTTAATTTAATATTATTTAATTTGTTAGCTACTAGAAATAAAGCTGCAAATGCTATTAAAGATTTAAGTTATGTATTTATATTTTCAATATGAATTCCTACTCAATATAATTTCTACTAACTATTATATTTATTAAAACAAAATTATATTTTAAATAAGCTATTTATTCTATCTTCAATTTAAAAAAAATATAGAATATATTTATATTGATCAACTAATAGCTTTTTATATTAGATCTAATATACAACAAGTTAATCTATAATTAATATTTGATTCTAATTTGTTAAAAATTTTACATTTAAAATAGTTGCTAAATTATAGACATTAAAACTTGAAAATAAAGTTAATAGAATACTACATATATCTTTATAGTATATTATTATTAGCTTAATAAAGGTCTAATATTGATATTTATCTCATATAATTTGATTACATGTTAAAAATAGTCTTGTCACAACATATTTTTATTAATTTATATTATTTAAATTTAAAGTTTTCAAAGTATTTTTTATAAGTAACAAAAATCTTACTATCTTAATTAAGATTTTCTATAATTTCAAGAATAAATAACTTTAGAAGCTATATATTAAAAATCAATATCAATTTGTTCAATAATTTAAGTATTTATAATATTACAATTAAAATCTTATAAATATTTAATTAATTGATTATTTAAAAAAAAACTTAATAATTATTCAATTATTATTTCAAATCTATTTAGCATTTCTTTAATATATATATTGATTTAATCTAAATAAATAAGTTTTTCATTTAGATTAATTGTTTTTTCATTAATTAAATTAAATGATATTAGTAATTCAAACTGAAATAATATTCTTAAAATAACATATGGGAACACTCATAGCAAAAGCTAGGGTACAGATCGAGTACGTGATTTTATGATTTTGTGATGATCATATGCCTATTAGTCTAACCATTTAGAAATTAAGTTTTTCCATTTATAATATACAAATAAAAAGTGTGTAAATTTAACATTTTTTTTTTATTTTTTTATTTTAAAAAGGCGTAAATTTTAATTTTTTCTTCTTCTTTTATTTAAAAAAATTTGTATTTTTTCAATGGTTGTTTTTAAATATAGAACACAGCATTCACTTATTCACTTTAATAATGATGATGCAAATAAAAATATATTGACCACTTTAAAAGAATTGGATAATATCTTTTTTGTTGAAAATTCAAGTTCTGATGAAAAAATGCATCAGATAGTTCAGATAATAAAGTTGTTTCTAATCCTAATGATGTTGAAGCTCTTTGAAGAAATTTTAAACAAAAGGCATTTAAGTAACTTTGAATTTATAGAAAATTCTGATAATTTCATTGAGAATAAAATTTACGATAATTTAGATTAGAAGTAAAAAAATTTTTTGAAAGTAGGAAATGCATATATAGTTTAAAGTGTTTTGAGAAAATTAGCTATAAACAATTTCTTGCATGTCAAGTAGAATTTAAAAGTTTAGATAAGAATATGCGGATTTTATTATGAAAGAACAATTTATGGCCATTTAAAAAGATGAAAATACAAAAAAAGTAACTGTTAGTAATAGAAAAATTTTACATTTTAAATACTATTTTAATAACAGTATTCCAATTTGTCATACCACATATCAGACTCTCATTGGTATAAGTCATACATATTTAAATAATGAAATAAAGCATTTTTGAGAGAATGGTCTTGAAGAACGTATATATGATAATACAAGTAGAATTCTAAAAAGTATAAAATGTGTTCAAGTAAATTATAATGTAGCATATGAAATTTATAAGTTTTTAAAAAATTATGCAGAAATACATAGTTTACTCCCATTTAGACGGAATTTTAATAGAATATCTATGTCAGTTATATTTCTTCCAACAAGTTATAATTATACATCAGTATATCGTTATTATGTATGAGCTTATAAGGATGAGAATGAAAAAGAAAAATGTGTTTTATCTGAATAAACTTTTTGTAATATTTGAAAAGTTATAATATCATCAATTCAATTTATGTCTTTAAAATCTAATTTATGTGAAAAATGTGAAACAATAAAATTAGACATTCAGTATTCTACAGAATATGAAAAAAAATTGGCAGTTACAGAAAAATACTTAGCTCATTTAAATCATACAAAACAAGAACGTGATTATTATAATGTTAATATTAAGCAAGCAGTTGAGAATAGTAAACGCAATCCTAATAAAATTGGATCTCAAATATTATTTAAATCTTTTGAAGGTAGTGTTCATATTATATATTATTAGGTGTAAAATGTATAAATTCCTTATTCATCACAACAAATAGGAACTATATTTTTTAAAAGTTCTCGAAAGGTGTATTTATTTAGAGTTTGCAATACTGTAAACTTTTCATATACAGAACAGATTAATTATGTGATTGATGAAGATGAAATGCCTGATGATGGTAAACAAGGAAAAGGTGTAAATTATACAATGAGCTTGGTTTGGTATGCCATTCAGAAATATAATTGTGGAGAAAAAAATTGGTTATTACATGTGATAACTGTGTAGGTCAAAATAAGAATAATTATTTTTTATTTTTTTATTCATATTTAATTGATTATGATTTTTATGAAGAAATTGAGTTAAATTTTATGATACCTAAACACACAAAATTTATTTGTGATAGCTGTTTTGGCCTAATTAAGATACTTTATCGAAAAATTAGAGTAAATATCATAGATCAATAATGTGCATTTTATACTTCTAATGATAAAAAATTTGATTAGAAGCTTCCAATCCAAATAATTTTATTAATAAATTGTGCTTCCAAATCTTTCAAAGGTACTTCCAAAGGTGCTTTAATCTTTCAAATGCATATCACTGCTATAGATGATATGGTTTCTTTATTAATTGTTCTACCATAGTTCATCTTAATACTTTCTAACGCTATTTAAATGGAGAAGGTTTTAAGTATTATAATTTTAAAGATTATTTTCAAATGTTCAAAAAAAATACCTAATATTCAAAAATATCATCATTTTTATTTTACCTCACAACATTCTGTATCTGTTTTTTTACAAAAATAGACTTGAAGATAATTATAAAGAAGCAATAATTCGTACTTTTTTCTATGCTATCAATATTTTATCATCTACAATTAGTTTTAAACCTCTTTCCTTGAAAAGACAAGAGGAATTATATAAAGAAATTGCATCTTTTGTTGAATTACCCTTTCGTAATACTATATGTTCTAAGCCAAATAAACACAAAACAAATTAGTAAAAATATTGTAAATATGTTCAAAATTTTACATTATCAAATAAATAAGCTTATTTTTGCTTACTTATTATTATTGACATTCCTATTACGTTTTTTTATTTTTTTTATTATACCTTTAAATATTGAAATCTTGAAAAAATCGAAGTTTTTGGGTGAATAAATTTGTTTATTTTTTACAAAAATATTACACTAACTTTATTAAAAATATGCATCATATAAATTTCATGGCTTAATAAAACATATATATCTAAAGAAAGCTAATGGTATTAATTAAGTGCTTGCAAAATTTCATTATAGATTATAAAGGCTGTTTTTGAAAAATTTAATTTTTTTCACAAAATCAGTCACATAACTTTAACTTTGATTTTTTCAAAATCACATAATATGCTGAGTCCCAGCTTTTACTATGAGCATCTCCATATAAAGTTATTAAATTAATATTACAAGATATTTTAAAAGTAAATAACTTTTTCTTAAATTTACATTAAAGATGGTTCCCATAATTATTTTTAAAATTTTTAACTAGTTGCAACTTAAGTTGCAACACTTTGAATTGCAACTATTTATGAATTTTTATATTAAAATAAATTTACAAGAAGTTGTAACATACTGAGTTGCAACTTCTTAATTATGGTGTCCATCTTTAATTTACATTATCTATTATATATAAATTTCAAATATTATCTTATTTCTTAATTTTTTAAAGAGGATTTGCTATTTTATGTTCTAATATAAATTATTAAATATAATAGTTTATATGATGAATTTAAATATTTTTAGAGAAACCTGAAGCATCAAAAATTGAAAAGTTCAATATGATAATACAAAATATGATCAGTAAATGATCAATATTATAATATATCTACATTTATCCTGCTTATTATATATTATATATAGTTTAAAATAAATCAAAAATATAATATTTATATTACATATATTTATATTTATGACTAAAGTTGTTTGTTAAACTTATTTTGATTTAGCTAAACATTTAAACCTTTAGTTTTGCTAAACTTTTATTAAGAGTATATATAATATAGTTTTATCATTTATATAAGCTTTAACATGGTTTTACCTTTTTTTCAATTTTGTAGATTTTTTAATAAGGTTTTAATATAATTTAATCAAGTTTTACCTTTACCATTTAGATACCTGTCTAAATTCTAGATTTCATCTAAAAATCTTAATTGTAATAAAGTAAAATAAAAATATATTGATAAAAAAAATTATATGTGAAATCTCTGATACTGCTTAAGTTTTAGAGAAAGAAGATATTAAATCAAAAAAAAATAATTTTCATAATATTTCCTTATATAGAGTCTTAATACTTATTTATTTAATCTCTTTTTTTCTTTTTTTATATAAAATTCTAACATTTATTTATTAATTCTTTTAATTTTCTTAACTGGAAAATTTATTTTGGCTATTAGATAATTGATGTTTCTTACTAATTGAATATATATGATTATAAAGTTAATCTGAAATATAAATATTACAAAATTCTCTATTAATTTAATTAATTATATTTATAATATAAAGAACATCTTTATTATACATTTATAGTAACTTTTTTTCTTAGAAATATTATTACTTTTCAAACTAGTTTTATCTATGATATAGGTCTTTTTCTATAATTCTAATAAGTATTTTGAATAAAACATATACTTTTTCTTAAGTTTTAGTTTTATATTATTCATAACTCTGATGATATTTCATTAAATCTTTTAATTTAATCTTATAACTATATCTGTAATATTCAGAAAAATATTTATTTTTAATTCTATTTTTTAGTAATTGAGTAAATAGCTATTTGGTTTTTATGAATACTAGTTTTATAATAACAAAGAAGACTATCTCTTAACTTATTGTTAATATCGAATAACTTGGATACTTCTTATCTAAATGATATAAAAAAGTAATATATATGATAAATACTATATTCTTTCTTAAAAAGTAACTTTTGCAGAATATCATTTATATAAAATATCTATTGCTATAGTGATTTATAAATTCTACAGTTTCCAATGAAAAGAATAGCAGTAAAATCTGAATTAATTTTTAGGTTGCAGATTTACTGCTTTTTGGAATTAAGCATTTATTATATGCTTAAATCTGATATTGAAATTTTAATTTATAAGGTAAATTAAAAAAATAAGGTTTGTTATTTGTTTTTTATTTTGATTTTATCTCTAAAATTATGCTAAACCCTTTAGAAATATAACAAAATTCTGTTAAGTTACTTTAGGACCAAAAAGTGCATAATACAAAAGAAAAATTTAAATAATTATGTATTTCTTTGTGTATATGTAAACAATATGCTAGTTTGCTAAATAAAACTAGTAATATTTCAATTGGTTACCCTTTTGGCTATCCAAAAAAATTGGCCTCAAATCAATGCCGTCATATTGAAAAATTCTGCAATACAGCAAGTGAACTTTAAGACCAAATTAGAGAAAATGATCTCAATCTTAATGTTAATGAGTGTATAATACGTTATGAGTTCAAAAATCTTGGTTATATTTCTATTTTTTCAAAAAAAGTTTCTCTCTTGACCCAAAAAGTGAAGGATTTTTGGTTGTCTTAGTTATGTGATCATTTACATTACAATTGAAAGAAAGTTGTTTTTCTGATAAAATAACACTTTAGATAAGATTTCACATGAATTGATTTAACCTTAATTGGAAAATATATATAACAAAATATAAAATCATTTTATCTGATTATTTTGTGATTTAGTAGTCCAATTTACAGCTAATTTTATAATTTATGAACCATTAATAATTATTCAGTCGCATTCAATCATAATATTTTATAGTAATTTTAATATAAAAAATTTTCAACTGCATTCAATTGCAATTTATTAGTAGTTCATAAATTATAAAATTAGTTGTAAAAAATCATTTTTATTTGAATAAGAATGTTAAGAGCTACAAAATATAAAAATATTCATTAAATTTGAATTATTAGATTATGAGATAATACTTTTTGTTTATTAAGTCAAGTTGAGTCAAATAAAAATTTGATTACTAAAATCTGATCTGATTCGATTTTTATGGAACCCTAATTCCAGATATTTAGAAATATCATAAGTATAGTTTCATAATACACAACAAATTGTCTCTATAATAAAGCATCTATTCAAGATTCATGTATGGTTAGCGATTTGTGTTAAAGGAAAAATTGGTATTATTTGTTTACTAAAAATTTAGTTTGTCATTTGTATTAAAAAATCTTGGATGATATTTATATGATAACGCAAATATGATAAATGGTTACAGCTAGATCTTCATACCTTACAAGATATTTAATGTGATTTAAAAAAACATCTTTCAGAACAAGTTCTTTCTTGGCCTTTTTACAGCCTAGACTTGAACTTTATTAAAAATGTATGGATTATATTAAAGGGAAAAGTGAAGAAAAGGTCAAATATTTAATAGAAAAAAAAAATATTATTTGTGATGTATTTCTTAATACAATCTAGCAAGAATGAGATAATTTTGATGATATTAAATTACTTCAATATATTGAAAGCATGTCAAACCAGATTAATTGCATATAACTTTTATAATATAATTATATGAGAGGCGGTCAGTAGAAAAGGGAAAAATCTAAATTTTGGTCAAAATTTATATTATTAGACCACTTGGCTAATCTCGATCATATGCATAAATTTGGCTTAATAATAAAAATTAACAAAAATTT
>CAMKVN010000923.1:0-22379 GCA_946474995.1 Funneliformis geosporum
ATCAATGAATATTAGTTCATTGGATCCGTCAAGTCGCAAGGAATCAAATGGTAGTTGTTTCATACGAATCAGCGCGATATTGACCGAGATCGTATATCTTTTGTTTTTTTTTGTTTTTTCTATATATAAAAAATCATGTGATATGACGTCATTTCAACTATTTCACGACTTTAGCCTCCAATGGTCAAAATGATTTCGACCTATTGACACTCATTCACCTAGGTTTAACGCTAATCTACACTGGTTTGTAATATAGCAAAGGGGATTAATAGTGGAATTAGACATGTTGTAAGATGTATCATTCTGTTGAATGGTATGCATCCAAATATATTACCACTTTTGCGTGTCTAGTAAAAGTATTAAAAAAAAATGATTTCAAACATTTCGACTATTTCGGATATCCAAAATGATCCATTTCGACTTCATGTATAGCTACTATCACTCCAAATAGGTAACGTCTGGAGATACCAAAGTAGATATAATGCTGAATTTGCATGTAATCTTTAACGACAGAGGATCTGCAGAAAGGCAGAAGCCAATCAAAAGAGATTGTATTATTTAGAAAGGGAAAGGAATTATCACGTGAGATTTGTTTATCCAAAGTATGTCGATCATGATTGTCGGTTTGAATATCCCTTGATGTCCACTTTTTGTAAACAAAAAAGAAAAAGAGAAAAAAAAGGGAAAATTTTTTTCGAAAAAAGGTAAAGAAAAAATATTTTAACAAAAAACCATATGATTTAGACTATTTCGAAAATTTTTATGTGTAGAGGAGTATAGGGAACAAAGAGAGGAATATTTTTGAAAGGTGGGGTTTTTTGTTTTGTTCGCAGGCTAAGCTGTGGCTACCCTTGAACAGATACTTTTTTAAAGTAAAAATTCTTGGAAAAAATCCAACGAGGAGATAGAGTTTTTTTCTGCTACCTTCCATACACACTTTAAGAGTAGCTGTTAAAGTACTGGTTGATGTACTATTTCCAACCCATTTATCTACGTTAATAAAATTATCAAGATACATAGTGAATGCTGCTTCTAATAATGTCCCAATGTATTGTACGGTTACTAATGCTTCTTTATTCTGGGCACAAGTGACATTTTCTGCATCACATCCCCAACTAGCAACCAACTGTTCCATAACATTATTGGAAATCAAATCAATCTCTTCAAAAGGAAGTTGAAATTTCTTTTTCATGATTTCAAGTAGATCATCTATAAGTTCTTTTAAATCTGTTAATTCATCCTTTCGCAACAAAATTTCAGCCAAATGTTCATCACGAGGGTTATTTCCAGGAAATTCGCTTATCACACGAGGAAAGAGCCCTTGTTTTAAAGTTACGGGACAATCCAATCATATTGAACCTTTAGGTAAATTGCATAATTCCCATGAAATAGCTTTGTTTTCTTTACGTACATACCTTTTGATAAATATCTCAGTATTATTTGATTTGCAAGGGGGATTTAGATTAGCTTTACATTGAGCAGTTAAATATTGCATATTAACATTATTATATTCACTTTCTACCCTCCACTTGATATTGCCATTCGTATCTTTAAGGTTGGAATTTGCTAATACATTCTTTAATGAAAGAGTTACTGGTAGGAATGCTACATCCTTTCTATCTCCTTTGGTCTTATCGACCCATTTAGCCAATGAAGTAAATTAAATCATGTTCATGGTTCCGATAAAATTTTGAATAGACGCAAACGCCTTAGACATGCTATCCATTTTCCTTACCGTTGGTGTTTGTATTCACTTAAATGGGGTGGTATTAAAAACGTAAGGCATTCCTAACTTTGATGAAGCGTACGCACCAATACCAACACTTGCAACATAAACCAATAAAATACTTGCGTATAAAGCTATCTGATAATATTTGGTGTACCTACGTTCTTTATAATCTTTAGTACTGACATTGTTTTGTCAAAATACTACAAAACATGCTGATAAAACTCGGAATGGAGTTTGTTCTCCACTCATGATGGCTTCAAGGGGAATTCCATACCTTCTAAGCAAAAAGTACCCCTGTATGTAAGCAAACATATGAGCAAGCGTCACTTGAGCCAGAACCCCAACTATAAGGGCCACTATAAATGATCTGAAACTCATCAAATACTAGAGTTTAGGACTATAATCAGGCTGTTCTCCACAAAGCTCGAGAAAATAACCCCATGCAAATATTATGGTTATTAGGATAAATCTCGTTAAAGGATCTCGCCATTGCCAATTTGCAAGCGGCACATCCTGAAGACTTGATGACATTTTATAAACTATATTGGTTAATTGTTACTGCAAGATTCGAAAATTTTTATTTCTGACGATTTTATATACATGTATATATTTTTTTATTCATATGTATATAAGAAACGAATTTGTTCTCAAATAGAAATTAATAATAAGAAATAAAAAATAAACAAGAAAGAAATAGAGAACTCGAACAAAGGGTTTTAATTTGTGTTCATTTCGACTTATTTTGTGTCATCTAATTCACAAAGGAAAAATATCGACGACCCTAGCATTCATTATTTACAGCTAATTTCATAATTCATGGACCATTAATAATTTTTCAGTCGCATTCAGTCGCAATATTTTATAGTAATTTTATTATAAAATATTTTCAGTCGCATTCAGTCGCAATTTATTAGTGGTCCACGAATTATGAAATTAGCTGTAATGAAATTAACTTTTGTAAATATTGATACTTTTTTTTTTTTATCACGGTGATATTATTCACTTGTGGGACAATCCTTTTTTTATAAGGTTTCCTTTCGGCGTTTCGTTTCCATATTTTTTCTTTTTTCTTTTTATCATTCATTTTAAACTTTTTTTTTTAAAAAAAAAATTTACCTTAAAAAAAATAACAAACTTATTTTCAAGTTTAATTTTTTCAATTTGGCTAATTGTTTTTAATCAAATTCTTTTTGCAAATTGTCTAAGCTTTTTCGGTGGAACTGGATTTAAATCGCTTTTTATCGAAGATAAATTGTATTTTTTAGGCACACTTAAATTTGTTTATGTAGACTTAATAGGCGTATCATTAGACAGTAATACGATTGTTAATAAAACCAAATGGGTTGATCTCACCACAGTTAAACCTAAACCAAATAGACTTAGTCCCAATCGGGAGGGAAATCCAATGATTTAATAATGTTCTTTGAGACATCAGTGTATAATACGTTCGTTGATATATTTGACACTCAATTAAATCGATGGGAAATAAACGTAAATGTCGAAAAACCTCTCATAAAATAATTTTCTGATTATAAAGGTTGGGTATCAGATGAAAAAACTGGTAAAGCCTACACATTTTCAAGTAATTATGGCGTAGTAATATTTGATACAATTAATTTGAAATGGATAAATAGTACTTTAAATCAACAAGAATTTCTTACAAATAAATTTACTTTGTCCACTGATTTTGCCCAAGTTATGTTGCCAAATGGTAAAATTCTTTATGTTGGTGGAACAGTTGACGAAGTAAAACAATCAATGAGTAAGATATTAACTTATGATAGCGTAACTGATACATGGACAGTGACGGTACGAGAAATCTTTTTGATTTACTGAACATTTCAATTGAAATTGTTTTTTCATAATTAAAATATATATATATATATATAGAATACGGCAGGTAACTCACCCGAAGGACGTATCAAGCACACAGCTGTTTCAAGTAAGCACCATATCAATCAATTTCAAGAAAGAAAAAAAAACTTTATGTAATTATAAAGATTAAAAAAATTAAATTTTTAGCTTCAGATGGACGTGTCATATTATACGGTGGAATATCGAATTCGATACCAGCCTTACCACAATTGGCAACCTTGGATACCTCAAAAACACCATATGAGTGGTCAACACCTACAGAAGAGAATCAAATTGGATCTTTTAGCGAACATACAGCGATCATGGTTAACAATTATATGATTTTCGCATTTGGTAAATATAACTGAACTGATTTATTTAAATGCCATATAAATTGATCAATTCAATTTTTTAATAATGGTTTGTCATTTTTAAAGGTAATAATGAATCAGAAAAAACCGCTTCCAAAGTTAATATAATAAGGATATCTATAAATTAGATGTATCAGATCCATTAAATTATAAATGGTCGTTATTGTCTAACTTTGAAGGATCAAAAATAAAACCAACAACAACGTTTGATAACACATCTACGCCCATTCAAACGGATGTATCAGTTGGTGGAAGTTCGATCTTTAAGAATATTGGATTGAAAGCACGTTGAGTTGTTATGTTCGCAGTTATAATAGTAGGATTTATTTGTATATCAATATTTACTGTTTATAAAATAAAGGAATATAAAGGGAAAAACATGAAGAATTATCAACAAAAGATATCAAACAACGAAGAATTATTAGTTTAAAGATATATAATTTTTTTGTTTTTATTACTTTTAAATTATCACATTTAATTATCACGTTTAATAATGATTATATTATCATTTACATTATCTGGTACATACAACAAATAAATAAATTAAATTTATCAAACGATCGAGATTATACGTACATTTGTATGACTACAAAATCTAGAGCACATTTTAATTTATCTATAATGTGTGACAGGCTTCCGAAGGACGTTATTTTCGGGAATTGCGTTCGGTACCCAGCGACAATCAAATTATTTAGCGCCAATCAAATATAATACGTTATCAATTTTTTTTCTCACGTTGTTACTTCTGTTTAATTAAATTCATGTTCAATTTGCCTTATTTGAAAAAAACTTATGGTAAAGGTTGCTTATGTCCACCTAAAGAAATTTATTAGAAAAAAAATGAAAGTTGGTACTGTAAAACAAAAAATTAAATTAGATTCGGATTTGTTTCCTGGTTTCAAAATAATATTTTTCCGCAACTTTCAAATACCTCCTTTCTCAACCTGATGCTAACGTATGTAAAAAATGTGTTAACAAATATGTATCTACTAAAGGTATTTAAAATATATTTCTTTATTATAAAAATATTATTTAATTTATTATAAAAGATTCAGTCAAAAGTGATCAGAATCATATAAACGAGTTAAAAATTTGATTTTAACTCGATTATTTGAGTTAACGATAATAAAATTTATTAAAAATTCTTTATAAATCACTACTTTTATAAATCAAGAAATAAAAAATAATTTATTCATTATTAAACATTTGGAAATATTGTATCTAATAAATCATAATTCTGGATCAAGATTCGTGCGCTTTATTGTAATTACATCTGAAAATAAACGTTCAAAAACTTAAATATTTTCGCGCAATTTTTGATAAAATTTGAAACTGGCTTTGTTTATTATTCCATTGAAATGGATTTGATCACCTTCTAAAATGCTAAATTAAGGCAGGCTATGGAAGAATATGCTGAGAATATTAAATGTGATGTTGAGAATGCTAAATTTAAAGCTAGAGTTGCGAAATTGAAGCAGGATATCAATGAACTTTAAAAAAAAAGATTCAGGATCTTAGAAAAATCACAAATTCCAGACTAAAAACATCCAGATAACTAAAGAAATACTTAATGAAGAACCTAAGTAGAATATCACCTTCCTTTCTTGAATGGATTAGAGCTTGATAGCACTCGAAGACATTGTTAATTGTGATCGGCAAAAAGATGCATATGGAACCTTCCTTCTTGAAATATGGATGATGAGTTTATCAATAAGATGGGATCTTAATCTTTTATAATTAATAACTTTATAATGTGTATAATTCAATTATTAGAATTGTAGTTGCTTTCTACTATACAACTACTATATTTTTCACACCCACTTATAGAAGTAGAGGCGTAAATGGAATGTCGTCAATCAGTCATAAAGCATTTGTTCGTTTACCCACATTTTGGGCTTCACGTTCTATATAAAATGACGTAAAATATTTCATTGTGTAACTTATGAATAATCAATCTGAGAGATTGTTATACTATTTCTATTTCACAAATAACTATGAAAGTTAGTCGTTAAGAAATAGACGTTCTTGAATATATGAAGTCCAAGCTGGATCTATACGATATAAAACTAATTGAGAAAAATAAGGTCGCTGGTTAAGTCTTCATTAATTTGACAGAAGAAAAGCTTATGGCAATCTTCTCGGCGGATCTTGTCCTTGCAATGTTTTCACGTGAAAGGTTTATTGTTTCCAGAAAAGGAAATTATATTTTGGTATAAATAAGCGGTAAAATTAGCCGGAACAATAGCCTTTTTGATCAAGTCACTTAAAGATGAAGTGCACGGCCTCATCCCTAATCTCCTAAACCTTATTTTTCTCGCTGTCTTAACTTGTCTTACAGCATCTTACATATCTCTAGCATCGGAATCTATCAATGAATTAGAAAAGTCATAAAAAAGTTTCCAAAAAAAAAAAATGACTTACAAATCGACGAAGCTATCAAAAAGACTTGTATTAACGAGCCCTCTTGTAATCTTATCTCGGCTTCTGAAGAAATCACGGTTGGCGCTTACTTGCCCGAAACAGATGATTTACAAAACACCTAAGCTACCGAAAAGAAGTGTACTAACGAACTCCCTCCTTATTCAATTTCGACTTCTAATTTTCTACTAGAGACTGATTCTCAGCTTTTTAAAAAATTTACAATTTGTTATTCATTACTATAAGTCTATGATTGTTTTGCTTATGACTTCCTCACAGGGAATGGCCTAGTCTCTGTGAATTTTCAGATCATCTATACAAAGTCCATAACATTTCGGAATTTACGAAAGTTATTTGCGAAGCAACACCCCGCTCAAAGTTGGCTTTCAGAATTGGCTAATCAATTGAAGGTAATGTTACTTCATCGACTATGAGTAATAACAGTCTGAACCGATTTTCCATAATGCGATCTATCAACTAAAAAGTGTGTATATTATATCAAGATTTAATAAAAAATTGATTTTTATTACAGCTAATTTCATAATTCATAGGCCACTAATAAATTGCGATTAAATGTGACTGAAAATATTTATAATAAAATTATTATATTAATAGTTCATGAATTATGAAATTAGCTTTAACAAAAAAAAATATAAAAAAATGTAGTGATCTGATAAAATTACAGATCATTGCAGATTTTTAGACAAAAAAATTTTTAATAATATATTTGTTTTTATTTAAAATTTATTTAAGAAATTATAATTAGTATAATATAGTATAAGACATAATATCAAATTCTAAATAGAGAATATAAAGAAAAAAATGTTAATGTTTAACATTAATTTCTTTATTATATTTTAGATTATTATTAATATTAAAATTATTGATAATTTTGAGATTAGTATATTCTTAATTTTTACATCAATAAAATAATTAACTTATTTATAATAATTTATACAGAATCCATATGAAATCCTACCACTTAAAATCCTGATAATATATTATCCTAACCATTTAAATCTCAAAATATCAATATCCTAAATTATCATAATTCTGAATCTATTAATTCTGACTAAATCGTAATACTGAAATATTAAAATTTCAATATTTCATAATCTTAAATGATAAAATTATGAAATAAAAAATCCTGTAAATTTAATTTAACTAACATATTTATTTATTTCTAATTATTTATGATAATAATATTAATCTATTTAGTTTTATAAAATATACAATATAAATTTGAAGAAAGAAATAGTTAAGTTATTAATTTGAGAATAAATAGTATTAAAAAAAAATATATAATAATGATCCAAATGCTTTAAAATAAAATAGAATTTGATTTTTAAAATTATCAAAAAAAAAATATCCTAATATATGTCTTATTTTTTAAATTTAAATTATAGATTTCAGGATTTCTGAATTTAGGATTATGTATTTTTTTTTTATTGGAATTTTGTCATTCAGGATTATAAAAATTTAGGATTATGATAATTTAGAATTATTTAATATAGGATTTAGATTATCAGAATAATATATTATCAGAATTTAAAATATTGAAATTTCATATCAATCTTATGTACTGTTATTTCTAATAATACAAACTACTAACTTTATTAATAAAATATAAAAATAATAAATATATTTAATAAAATAAAAATATAAAATATAAAAAAATAATAATTATATGATATAATAAATAAAAAAAAAATTAAATAATAAAAATATTAAAAATTAAAAGAATTAGACTTATTAAACTGATTTGCAAAATTATAAAAATAATAAAAAAAAAAAGTCAACATGTAGATCTTTTAATTTTATAAATTAAATCCAAAAACTTTTATAAACAATCTTTTATTACTAAATTTTTAGTTAATAAAAAACTTTATTATTTTATTATTGTTCGAAGCAAAGTGGAGGACATTTTACTTCTAGATCATTTAAATGTAAGGTCATTTTGTCCGTCCAATTTGGCAAATCTGATAGATCAATGACATTTTGTTTACGTTATCACGTGTTATGTCTTTTGTGTTACAAAATAATTAATCATGTGAAATATGATATTATAATTTATATACTATGCTTCGAACTTTGAATGGATCTCATTTCCTAGTTTTATAAACTATTAAAAAAATTAGATTTTAAATAGACTTTCTTAATAAAATAATAAAAATAATGTTATTATTTAAAACTAAAATTTTATATTAAACTAATTTAGTTAATTTAGTTAATAATAGAAACTATTAAAACTAGTTTATTTGAATTTAATTTTTAGTAATTTAAAATAATATTCTTAAATAAAAATAATATAAATATATAGTATGATAAATCAGATAATTTATATTAAAAAAACATATAAATTTGATATTAACTATAAATTTTTTTAATAAAAATATGAAAAATAAATAAAGTATTAATTAGATTATTTTATTTAATAATGATAAATAATATAACTATTTTGAATGAAATAAAGGATTATATACTAATAACTACTTTAATAATCAATGTCTTATTGTCTGTCTATTTAAAATTCAAGTCAATACATGATTAGTCTTTTTCATTATACTTGTGTTTAAGACTTAATAACAATCTCTATTTTTTAGTATTTAATACTTAATATAAACTAATTTATTTTATTTTTTTATTTAAATATTTAAATTTTAAACTTTAGAATTTTTAAATTATAAATATTAATTATATTATAAAATATAAATCTTAAAATCAAAAAACACATTTAAAATAATCTTATATAATGACTTCCAAAAGAAACACAAGTAGAGTAAAAGTTTATAACTTACCTAGAGCTCCAAATCAGGTCAGGTCAACCTGTGACCTGACCTGATCCGACCTGAAAAATCCAGATCAGGTAGACAAATTTTCAGGTTAACATCAGGTCAGGTCAAGCTTATAATTCAACCTGATAAAATTCAGGTCAACCAATCAAATTAAATGAAATAAAATATTTAAAAAAAATTTTTTTTTGTCTATTTTTTTTTTAAAACATCTTTAATATACTTTCTTTATATATTCTAATAAAGTTGTTTGTATAATTACTTTGTAATTTTTTATAATCAAAAAGTTAAATTTTAAATTATAAACATTTTTGCAATTACATTGTTCAAATATTATATTTTAATTTTTTTTATTTGTTCAATTAATTCAAAGAGATATTTGAGCAATTTGGTCAAAGAAAATCAACTTTGATCGCATAAGTAAAGTTGTTCAGCGGGTTCGATAATATATGCATATAAAGGTTTATTATGATTGGATTAATAGTTGTAAAGTTATGTATGTTCATATTTATATTATCTCACAAATTTTTTATTTTTATTTTTTATCTGTACAGTAACTTTAAAGAGCAATTTAAGTATTATGGTCAAAGGAAATTAACTTTGGTCGCATAAGTGAAGTTATTTAACAGGTTCGAAAATATGTGTATATAAAATCTTATTATTATTAGATTAATAGTTATAAAGTTATGCACGTTTTTTATAATTGTATTATCTTACAGATTTTTTTATTTTATTTTTATCTGTACAGTGACTTCAAAGAGTAATTTAAGTATTTTGGTCAAAGGAAATCAACTTTGGTCGCATATGTAAAGTTATTCAGCAGATTCAAAAATATGTGCATATAAAATCTTATTATGATTGGATTAATGGTTATAAAGTTATGCATATTTTTCGTAATTGTATTATCTCACGAATTTTTTTATTTTTATTTTTTATCTGTACAGTGATATCAATGAGATATTTGAGCACTTTGCACAAAGGAAATCGACTTTAGTTGCATAAATATAGTTGTTTGACAGATTCGATACATATAAAATTTTATTATTATTGGATTAATAGTTGTAAAGTTATGAACATTTTTTGTAATTGTATTAGCAGTCACCAGATTTGCAGATTTATCGCAACTTGAAATTTTAAATTCTGCAGTTAAAATAATTATATTTGTATCTTTTTTTTTTTGAAAAATAATCAAATGTAAAAATGTATCAATATTTTTTTATATTTTTTTTTAAAAAAATATTAATCAAAATTAATAATTGTTTTGGTTTTCTTTTTTAGACAGGTCAGGTCAGGTCAAATGTATATTTAATTTAGATCAATTTTATGTCTGACATTATCAGGTTAGGTCAAGTCAATTACCCAACCTGATCTGACCTGTTCAGAGCTCTATTCTATTAGATAAATATTTTATTTTTCATATAAATATTTAATTTTAACTTTATTTTTGTAATAAGTAATTAAGCGAATGAATTCTAATCAACTTGATCTATTCAGATACAAATGAGAACGGAAACAAGATAAAAAATAAAAAATGTGAGAAGAAAGTAAAAACAACATGATGAGCTAAAAGAATGAAGAAAGCAGACTTGATACAATCACTAAAAATATGAATGTATCCCAGTTCCTCTTAGAAGACCTTGTTTCAACAATAAATGGGTTGTGTTAGATTAATTTACAATATGATAGTGGTCAATTACCATTTGGTTTATAGGACTACTGTACAAAGCAATTTTTCTTTAAGATGCTTTTTCAGCTAAAAATTAAATATACAAAGGAATGGATTTTTATGGATAAGGTTCCATATGATGTATAGGATCATACTATCTCAGACATTATATAAACAAGAGATGAAGTTATCACAAGGAATAAGAAGAATCAACATCAACATCATATTCTTTATTTTAGATCTAAGAAAAAAGGTTGTTAGATAATTACCATCTGTGTTCAATACTATCACAAATCACTCCATTTTTATATCAGGCTCCTACATATAGTCAGAACTCGATATAACGATTCTCGATATAACGATCACTTAATAAAATCTTGTTAAAACGATTTTTTTAAAAAATTTGACTTTATATTTGAACATATAAAAATCGTTATATAGAACTTATAAATTTTGATAAACCGATTTTTTTTAAAAAATTTCATAGTAAATCAGAAGGTTCGTTATATCGAGCTCTGACTGTAATAAAAAGCTTCTTACTGTTGATTCTAATCATCCACGTCACAAAATGAAGCTACCATTTCATCATGAATATCAAAAACGCAATCATGGTTGGCCGAATGAAATTGGCAAAGTTAAAATAGACTTGAAGCTAATATACAAGAGGAAACTAGGATATTGGAAGTCTATCTACAAGAACCAAGTGGAAAAAATTCATGTTGCAGCCATCGATCCTAGAGTTCTCTCACAGTTGATCATGGAAACATTGGAGACAATGATATTAATCGCGTTTTTCGTTTATGTCTTGCTCTTGATACCTTTGTTTCATGCACCACCAGAGCATTAGCAAAAAGCGTAACTCTATTAAGCACAAGCACGCATGAGAAGACATTCAAAATTTAGTGGATGAAGTACATAAAAAAAACTGTATTGTGGTTGACTAAGACTTTGACATAATTGTGTTACCAAAATTTAATAGCATGCATATGCCTCATAGATAAAAAAGAAAATTTAATAGTAAAACAGTTCGAAAAATGATGAGCTGGGTGCATGCTAGGTTTAGGAATAGATTGTTATCTAAAGCAGAAGAATTTGGTAAAATCGTATTAACATCCGTGTCTGAAGCATAACAAGTAAAACATGCAGTCACTGCGGATATATTAAGAGGAATTTGGGTGGAAGTAAAGTATTTAGGTGTGATGGGTGTGTACTTCAGATTAATAGAGATCTAAATGGCGCCCGGGGAATTTTTCTCCGGGCATTGCTTGATGGAGCCTTAGTTATGTAACATAATTATGCCAATTAAGTTGACTATTTTTAGCTATAGTTGATCGATTCAATCCATCCGGAATGTGCCATTAAATTAGATTATTAAATTTAGATCTAATAACTTGTTAATGACTTGATAGTTTGGTATAGTCTCGTGTTAGCTTAAATAATCCCAGATTTTTGAATCGGGTAACTAACTTTTTTTTTTTGGATGCGAATTGTCAATGGCTTTAATGGCTTTATAATAGATAAAAATACAAAAAGTATTTAAAAAGTAAATATCGAATTACGATACCAGCGCATGATCGTCACAAGATAAATATAGGAATACATAGCCGTTTTTGGTTAATCAAGAACGAGATCAGTTTAAAAAGCTTGGAGTTCGAGGAAAAAAAATCGTCACCTACATTCTCGCATGGTCCTCTAATAATCAGTTGCCAAAAGATTGGATGCTTTTCTTAGTGATAGTAGCAAAGGGTTATATTTTATCTGGTTATTTGGTTGAAAACCCAAGAAATATGGATGTATTCACGTAGCTGTTTTTCTTTTCTTTTCTTTTATATGTATTTTGTTTCGCCCGTATTTATTGTATTTCAGCGTAGTTTTTTTTTATTAAAAAAAAGTTCAATATACATCGTTTTTTTATGTCCTTTTAAAATTTCGTAGTAAGAGTGAAGAGACGGAACTTTTTAGGTCCGACTTGCTTTCTTACGTATGTTGATTAATGAGTAATTTCACCAAAATTTGCGAGTCGAATAGGGGCAAATCGTTTTTTTTTTTTTTTAAAAAAAAAAAATGGTTTGTCTTTTTCAACATACTTTTCCTTAATCCCCTTTAAATTTCGATATAATTTGATTATTGACCAACCAAGAGAATGATATAAAACGATTAATCATTGCTTAGTCACGTAGAACAGTTTATTTGTTCATTGACGTACGACTGTAATTATTAATCTACATTTCAAATCAAATATTACATTGTGCTTTGGAGATGCAAAGAAGGCTAATATAATATTCTTTTTATAAATTGTATTTAATCTAATAATAAAAAAAAAATTTGATCGTTGAAAAGAAAATTTTATGTCTTCAGACATTACCAACATTAAGATTTCAGTGGTAGGTTTCAAATTGCGATGGTGATACTTGTTTTAAGTGAAATGTTTATATAAAATCAATTTATTCAATTGGTATATTTTTTTGTCCACCAGGTCCATTCAATATCAAAAAGCACGCTTGTATAAAGCACTAATATGACCACTTTATGAACATTAGGATTACCACGAATTGTCTAAAAATACTCTCGATGTAACAGACTCTTGATACAGCAGATTTTTTGACTAATGTAACGGACAAATACGATATGTATATGGAAGTTGATATTGGAAAGGATGGAATTTTGGTTAACTTATCTTATATATAAGGAGTAGATAGTGTTTTAAAGACAAATTAGAATGTACTGTATCAAGGGAATAATAATTATTGGCGTGATCAATCAGACAAGCTTTGAACTCCGTGAATTTTTTTTCGGGTGATAATTCCGCAATCCGTCACCCATTAATTTTGGCCAAATTCCATAATACCGGTCAAAATTACGATGGGTGACACCTTCTGATAATCGGATTTTGATTCGATCATGCACATTTCTATATACAGTATATGTATTTTCGTGAATTGATATGATACCAGACATGAATTATCGTTATTGGCTGATAAATATGGTCTTAACATCTTTATTCCGTGAAGTAACCAAAGTTAAATTTATAAACAACTTTGTGTGAGCGACATTACATACAATTGTAATATGGAAATAATTTTTTTTTTTTGAAATGTTTATCAAAGTCTATAATAAAAGTAAACTCGTTCGTCAAAAAATGATTGGAAAATTTAAAATATTTAACGATATAAAAATACGAATTGTCATATGTTGATTTTTGCCAAATTGTTTGATTTTAAAGAATTTCTCTCGAACGAGAAATTATGAAAATGATATTAATCCGATGATTAAATTTATTTGATGGTATTTACTATGCATAATTCTAATTAATCTAATCTATATAGTTCATTGTTTATCTTATTTTGTAACCTTAAGAGAGACTTATTTTGTTGATTATCCCATTTCCCTTCTGTATTTTAAATTAAGAAAGAAGGATTGTACTTCAATTCTTTGTATGCCTCATCAGAAATATTTTGACATATTTGTTTGGTATATACACTTTCGTTTCGCCATGCACTATTAATTACTGATCTTAGTATATGTTTTTGTTGCGGGTGCTGTGGTAACGATATATCATGCATTTGCATCGTCTTTGTGAAAATATGTGAATACACCCGAAACGCATTAGGCTTTTTTTCCACTTTTTTAATTTTCTTTTCAGGGATGAAATTCCTTGGCGTTACAGAAAATGGGAAACCAGAATTGAGGTGATATCGTGTTAATTCTTGAACCTGATTTAGTTGATCGAGATTCATTATTATATTTGTTTTGTGTCAAAGAAGACTATTGAATAAAAAAAGGTTATTGGTAAATTTGTGATGTCTTGAAAAAAAAAAAATTCTTTTATTTTTTTAAAAAAAAATAAATAAATTTGGGAAAAGACAAATTTGTGGATGTGTAAAAAATAAGATGATGTCTTGTAAATAAAAATATAAAAATATTTATTATTTTTTTTTTTGGAGTTTTTTTAGAAGTATAAAAACTTAAAAAAAAATAATAATCGATTACAATGATTTAAATAGAAAAAAAAGGATCTGTCGGGATAATCCCGCGTAAGAATTCCCTCGCTTAAGTACATGTTTATTTACATTGATATATTAATTACTACGGTTGACTCATAATATATGCCAAGTACCTTTTGATTTTTATTTCTTATATTTCAAAATCCGACCAATTGAAAATATGAAATGCACTTTAAATTTATGTTTCATTCAAAAATAGTTTCACGAATTAATTTTTTGAATGAAAAAATATATCACTTATTTATTTAGAAGATTTTATTTGTAAAGGTGATGAAATCTTTCTCAAAACATTTATATATATATAAAAAGGGATAAAAGTGTCGATCATACAGTAATTAACTAACCAACCAAACTCCGAAGTGCTTCTGAAACCCGAAATAACTTTGCTTTATCAAATCGGTGGCGAACGAACTTTGACTCGATGGTCTAATTAAAATCACGTATTTTGCGTATTTAGTAACGACCTCATTCATACCGTTGGATTGAGTTGAATTATCAGGAATCAATTTCTTGAATGAATTATAAAAGAAAAAAATTAGGTTTGTCAATTGTTTTAATAATCTCAATAAAGCATTACCAAGCCTATCAAAATTACCTTTTATTATGCATATAATAAATACATTTCCTATATCTGAATATATACAATTCTTTTGGGGAATCTTTTTTTTATTTTTATAAGGCAAGTTTTGTCAATATACTTGTATCTAACACCCCTTACATGCATACTATTATTTCGGTAAATTTTGTTTGTTACTCATCTAAAAATAAACTTATGATTAATACCAATAGACGTCGATCGGTAATTTTTAGGACTATCAATGCTTGTGCTTTTATTTAAATCTATCATACATTTTTCCTTGTTAATTATAACACAATGTTACATTAGAACGAAAAATAATCTAGCACTGGTGCATAATGACTGTCGCTACATAATTCTTGAATAAATTTTAGTTTCGGCCCGAATTAGTATATTCGCTTAATATTTTTTAAATCAATTCTTATCCTTAAATTCGGTTTTGAATCTGAAATAAAAAATTTTAAAGGTCTTGTGGCTTTGGAATTCTATATTTAATTATAAAGATTCTGACCGTTACAATACATATATTTTTGTTTCCTTATTTATACATATCTATCCTTTTGCACCTGCTACTACGCCTTCATCCACTATCCGGTGATCTAATTTGCTATTTACTGAAATTTTCAACTTGAATCTATTAGTTGATGGATTTATGCGATTGAAATTATTTTAAATTATAACACGTTGTTATTATTTAATTATAAAGTTTCCTTTTGAGAAATTTCCAATTTGAATATGATTTGTGACTTCGGTTATTAATGATACATATGTTGCTAAAATTAGGATGAGATTTCAATTCAATTATATCCTTTCTTTTACAACTCATAATTTATTCGTTATATATACTTTAAGAAATTTTCCAATTGAATCTTTCATAATAATGATGATTCGTTACTTCGGTGATTATGCGTACAAAATAATTCAATTAAATTTCCATTTTAATCTTTATGCTGCTAATAAATTATGCTATTTGGTCTTTGATTACTTTCAAGATCATTGATTTTATAATTGGATATTACATTTAATCATTCGTTTATTAATTGTTTCAGGCTCCACTTTTATCACGAATAACCAACAATGATTCCGTAATTTCAAGTCCGACTGTACTTTTTTTTATCCGTCACGACTTTAATATTATTGTTACGCCAATTCTTTGTTGAAGTTAAAAAATTAGGCGCAGTAGTTTTTTGTGTACGTTGATCAATTTATCATATCTACAGTATGCTACATTACCAAAGCACATTTTTTTTTGTCAATAGCAAAGAATAAGTTCTTTTACAAAATTGTAAATTGCAAGAAAATATGAAAGGTCCAAAAAATACAAAAATTTGCGATAATCCATAAAAATCATGAAAATTCGAAAATTTTTTTTTTACATAATTAACGATCAACGAGAGCGATTGTATGTATCGCTTTTTTTTTTTTTTTTTTTTTTTTTTTAAATTCTTGATCTTTTTTTTTTAAAAAAAAATTAATATCATTACAAGCATCTTCAAGTCATTTAAGTAATTATAACATAATAAATAAAAATGTCAAAAGGCCATTTTTCTGATATATGGAACGATCAAAGGACTTGTAAAAATAAACAAGCTCGCGGATATTATGAAGCTGCTTGTAATTATTATTTTAATTTTTGAAAAAAACAGAATTACTCATAAAAAATCGATAAATTGCAAACATCTGTCAATGAATTTTTTTCTCCAATTATCAATCTTACAAAAGGAAAAATTAGTGAAATTAATAAAGTTTTAATCAATGCATTTGTAATGTATACAAACATTTTCTGTTCCTTTCTTTTTCAAATTGATTAATAGTTTACGATCTGCATATATATCTTAATAACATGCTTTTGAGTAAGCTGTTAATAGAAAATTTGATTGAAAACTCAAATGTCAGTCTGAACTTATAATAGATAAATTAATTAAATTACTATTTTGAAACATATTTTGATATACTATTTAAATATATTATATATTTTTTCATTAGGTTTAGTTGGTTGGTCTGATCAAAAAGAAATTTTCTTTGAAGTTTTTATGGTTATAAAACTATCAAAAACAATACTTTTATTAATTGAAGATACATCATATTTCTGATTTGATAGTATGAAAAGTTAGAATTACAAAATTTGCCACAATTGTATCAATTGTATCAGACAATAGACTAAATTTTGCTAGAACTAGAAAGATTATTAACAAGAAATATCTTGCAATTATAAATGTTAGATGTATTTTACACATTTTAATTTAATTAGTTGTGATTATACATGTCTTGGTAATTGTTTTACCAAAAACGTAATACAAAATTTGAAAGACGAAACGTAAATACGTAATTACGTCATCACGCGATTTATAATTTTACCAGAATTAAGAATTTAAGCTAAAATTAACGAATTTAATTTAACGCAAAAATTTAATATATAATTTTAATTTTTGATACTATGTAATATTGTAGAAATATACCAGAGCTACAACTTTACTTAGTGTCATAAACCTATTTGATTAATACAATCTTGTAATATTCTAAAGTTATTGATAATTTTACTAAAAAATTAATATAATAGCATAAATATCTTAATTAGTATGGTTTTATTTATTAATTAAAAATGTAGAAAATAAAAAATACGTAAATTTTATTAATAATATATATTAAAATACTTATTCCAATATTTTTTTGATGTGACTTTGCCAACTATTTTATTAAGATTTATAGATTTTTCAAAAAAACAAAAGAAATTACATGAGATAAAATAAAACAAAATAAAAACTATCTAATAATCTAGAATATGTAATCATACCTATCCATCTAGGTCAACCTAATATTATCAAATCCCTTCTTTAAACCAAAAGAACTAGTCCAGTAACCACTAAACTACAACAAAAATAAGGGTGCTAAAGCAAAAATCTAATTAGTGTACATAAAATTCTTTTACCTACTCGCAAATCAATTCTAGCTATATAAATCAATTATTGAATTTAAACCTCCTTTGCGATTTGGCTCAAATATAGCTATTAAAGATATTAGTATCAAACTTGACTAGGAATTAGTTTTCAGATATCAAGAATTATACTATTTGATATAGCTATTCTAGCTTGATTTTAACCCCAAATAATATATCAAAAAATTATACTATCTATTTGCCATTGAGAGTAGGCAAAAATATTAAGGAATGAAGTGACAAAGAATTTGAGTCTATGATCCTTGCAAACCCAAAATATATAATAACTATTATACTATACTGCTTGCCATTAGGAGTAAACAAGTATATTGAGAAATGAAGTGATGAAATATTTGAATCTATGATCATTACAAGTCTAAAGTATATATCATATTTCATGATATTTTAGAATTAATTATAAAAACAATTCATTTTTATCTAACAAAATCATAATTTTGATACCTATATTGAGGTGAGTATCAAAATTATGTATATATACAATAAAGTTTAAAAGCTATAAACTACACTTCCTGGCCAAAAGTTTAGGACCACCTGGTAAATTAAAAAAAATATAATTTTTTATTAACCGATGTTTTATTAGACTATAAAAAAATATATATATGATAAGTTTAATGAATAGATAGTAAATTTTCAATATTAATCAAGCATATTTTAATAAATTATTGAAAACTTAATATATACTGTTTTTTTAATCACTTTTTTAATAAAGTAAATTGAAATTAATTAATCCATCAAAAAAATTTTATTATAATTATATTACAAAATACTTTATTTATTAAAAGCTTTTATTATGCACGGCATAATAAAAAAAATCTAACTCAAAAGTCTTACAAATTAAAAAAATTATAAAATCACTAAAGATTTTAATAAAAAACCCATCATTTTTTGTTAAAAAAATTTTTTTTAACAAAATAATCCATTATTTTTACTTTAAAAAATTAATAAAAATAATTATCAATACTTAATAAGATAACCACAGGCTTTTATCACTTCTTGAATTCAAGATTCCATGCTTTTAACAAGTTTTTAATAAACTTCACATTGAATTTGTGACCAACATTCTTGAATAAACATTTCCAATTCTCCTAAATTTCTTGAAAGATTTTTTATTGCTCAGATACGACATTCAAGCTCATCCCATAGGTATTCGATAGGATTAAGATCTGAACTTTGTCCTGGCTATGGCAATAGAATTATTTCCATTTCTTTCATAAAGGTTCATGTTCTTACACTAGCATGAATTGGAGCATTGTCTTGTTGAAAAAAATATTCACCATTTTCTTCTTCAAATTCCTTTAAAAATGATATTAAATGATAGCCAAGAATCTCTTCTATATATCTTTCACTATTAATCCAACCATCAATTTTACCAAAGGGTCTAAACCATACTAGGAAAAACACCCCTACATTATGATTCCACCACCACTATTAAAGATGATACAGCAATTGATTTCAAATTTACAAAATGTTGCAACATAAGCTAAAATTAATTGCAACATATGTTGCAACATTATAAGTTGCAACATATATAGGTTAAAACTAATTGCAACGTAAGTTGCAACATTAAAAGTTGCAACATATTAATTACAGTTCCCATCTTTAACCACTATGTTTTACAGTTGAAGAAAGACAACTAACATCATATCTTTCTTTTGGAAGACGCCAAACATGAATTTTTCCATCATTTTGAAATAAAGTAAATCTAGATTTATCGCTCTAGACAATCTTTTTTTATTCATTTATTGTCCAAAAATGTCTTTTACGAACCCAATTTAGACGAATTTTCCGATTAGATTCACTTATTAATAGTTTTCTAAAAGCTGTACTACTATGATATTCTAGTTTATATAATATACACCTCACAGTCCTCTCACTTACTTTATTTTCAGTGGTTTCATTAAACTTTTCACGAATTTTTTTGGTTGGTTCGTGTCGATTTTTAATAACAATGGCCTTAAGATGACGTTTATCATGTTCAGTCAATTTTTTGAACATCCACTTTGAAAAGCAGTAGTTTTAGCACCTATTTTATGGTATTTTATTATTATATTATGAATGGTAATTTTGCCATAACCCGTTATTTGTAATATAGTTCTTTCTAAACTACCAGTTTCATGGAAACCAATGATCTTTTCACGCTCAAAAGTTGATAGCTCTTTACTTTTGACCATTTTTATGAAATACAGAATGGAAGAACAAAAAAAAAGATGTGTATAATAATTTATTTATTGATTATCATGTAACACAAAATTCTAGCTTTATTTGGTTACATAAAATATACAATAAATGTATATTAAATGAATGTAAATCATTTTGCAGATCTTGGGTGATTCTAAACTTTTGGTCAGGGAGTGTATATTCCAGTATACTAATAATTTTACAATATATAGAAATCAATTTTAGAGCTATTCCTTTCAAATAAACATTAGAGGTAAAAATAAATGGTAATGGATACCAAATTTATGTATAAATATTTTTAATCTAAAAGTTCTAAATCATATTCTAGCATATCATCAATTTTTTAATATACAGAATAGCGTTTTAAAGCTGATTCATTTACATAAATCTAAGGTCATTAAGGTTAGACTTAAGTGTAAAAAAATTCAGATAGGATATCAAAATTTCAGATAGGATACTAAAATCTGAATGGGATACCAAAATTTTAATAGATTATTTACCATTCATTAGAGCCTTAGAGTGTAATCTATTACAGTATTAAGAGACATAAAACCTACCAAATATAATTAATATTTAAAGAAAAACTTTTTATAGTATTATATAATACATATAATATTATAATTAAAAAAAGAATTATATAAACATTATATATCAAGTGCAATATTACAATGATTAATTATAGTTGTGATAGATATAATAAAAACTTTTTCAAATTATGGAAACATAGACATAATTAAAAAAGAAAATATCAATATCATCAAAATTCACCTGAACCTATTATAAAACTAAAGCCTATTCAGATATCAATACCTAATTTTATTCAACCAAAATCTTCTAAATCACAAGTAATAACACCAACTCCAGTATGTAAACCTATGAAAACCTTAGCTTCTGAGACTTCTAGTTGAAAGAAAAAGAAAGATCCTGAAGCTGAATCCAATCTCTCAACTCAAGCTTATAGATAAGAATATGAAGAACAAAAAAAATATATTAAGAAAAGCATTTTCAATCATTTTATGGAAAAGCAAAAGGAATTTACAAAGAAGAGGAAACATTTAATGATGATATAATATTTTTGAAAAGAGAGTGTGATCTTATAAGATAACACAGCTCTCTTGATTGTATGATTATATAGGAGGTTATTTTATCATGTAAAATCCAGCATATGCATTCAATAAAGAACAAGATAATTCAAAAAAATATATAGATGCATCATATAGCCTCATCTCATAGTATCAACACGTGATGCAATTACAGATATTCTCAAAGAAGAGCTTTATAGAAGAGATCAAATAAAATCAGCATTGGTCATATATGCCACATATATATCTTATAAATATAATAAATCAGGTGATCTTTTAGATCGAATAAACTATACTGCCAAATATCATCATTTATATCATAAAAGCTAACAATATGAAATTCTTTCTGAGCAATATATAGATAAGCATATAATCCAATCTGATGTAGAAATCAATCAAAAGATCAAGAGCTATTTGAAAGAAGAATCAGGTAAAATTCTTCTCTAGTTTAAAAATGATATTTATAGAGTCATTTATACTTTGTCAGCTTTTGAAGGATCTTATACAGTGGGCAACAAAAGAAACGCAAGTTAGTAGTACAAATTTTTGTCGATCATTTAATTTCACGTGATTTTATCATATAATTATGTGAGTACTATCATTTAAAAGCCACGAACCTGGGTTATCTATTGATATAAATTTTATATAAAATTAAATATAATAAATTAAATTAACTAACATTTTATTTATTTTTTTAAAATTAAAAAATTTATATATTTTAGAGTATCGGTAAGTATCAATTTCTTTTTTTT
>CAMKVN010000924.1:0-22363 GCA_946474995.1 Funneliformis geosporum
TTATACATAATTTCAGTATATTTTATACATTTTTTACGAATATTAAAACGTATTATTACCGTATACAATTCCGTATATAAATTTCTTATAGGGTTGTCACATATTAGAAGTTTTAACTATGTCAATGGATTATTTTGACTCTTATATATTCTCCTAAATGCTTAGCAACTTCATAGCACTCTTTAACCTAAGCAAAACTGAAGCTGTAAATATTGAAGCACAGTCTACTATATTAAATACTGCTTATAAGTCTTACTTCTATAACAATCATGGGTCAGGAATAATATATCGCATTGATAGATACAATTTGGTCATGTTATTTGCCTATAGCTAAATCTGGAGATATTATAAATCTGGTATAATTCTTGTTGATTCAACCACTCATTTACAGCTTGAAGTCTGAATCGGTATTTCTCTTTTTTATACACATTTCTTAGGGTTTTAGAGTTAGAAAAATATCCAGTAAGTCAATAATATATCTCTCGTAAAATAAGATTCTATTCTATACTATGAGCCTCATCAGGATCTATTTGGATTATAGGAACCCTTGCTTCTTTACTCATCCTTTTCTTATCTCTCAAAAAGATAGAACTATCTATAAAAAAAGAAGATAAAATAGCGCTAATGTCTGAAAATGAAGTATATAAGAGTTGAATACAATTCCTAAAATGCGATTTATATTATAGTAAGCTAGAGATATCTCGATTGTATAATAAAAGAGATCTCAGAGCAGAAGATATTTAATCTTAAAAGTCAGATAATAGCATTAGAGATAAAAATCCATAATCTGAAAAAGATTGCAAAGTGTAGATTGCTATTTATAATTTTTCGAGAAGATCAGATATCGGAAGAATTATCTAAACTTCATGAAGAGATTTTTTGGCTAAAAAATAGGATTAGTGATCTTATCATGGTCTCATCGAATATATCTGATTAAAGATAGGCATCATAATTAAGAAGTTGCAACTCCTTGTAAATTATTTTTAATATAAAAATTCATAAAATGTTGCAACTTAAAGTGTTGCAACTTAAGTTGCAACTAGTTAAAAATTTTAAAATAATTATGGGAACTATCTTTATACCTGATCCTAGAGGGACCCCTTCAATACTATTAACAAGATATTCTTCATCGTCCTTATCATTCTCATCATCAGATCATAATCAACTTCTATCAAGCAATATAGCTTCTAGCTCATCAGATGCATTGGGAAAATAAGACCATGCATATAAAATAGATGAATGCAAAAAAATTAATTATCATGCTACTATTTGGGTAAACTGTTTAAAATGAATAGAGCGTACTGCTGATAATGAAATAAATTTACGCAAAGTTTGGGATTAGTTAAAAAATCTTGAAGACAATCTTTTACAAGCTGAAAGAATAATAGCTGAGCGTGATAGAGAATTATAAGATACCTGAAATGCTTTAGAAAATGCAGAAACCCTAAATAGAATATTACAAAAAGATCTTGCTAAAATAACAGAAAAGTCTCGTTCACTTTCTGGAGGCTCCTCTAGTGAGAGAGTTTCTATTGGAACATTACAAAAAGAATTCGATTGATCTATTAGGCATCATTACAATTTAAGTGAGCAACTTGATGATGGTTTATCAGTTAGTATTCCATCTTTAATATTGCTTTCAGTAGAACCAGAAGAAAACTTATCTTCCTAAGAGGTTCGCTGATTATTAGAGAAAGAGCATGAGAAAACTTTAAATGTTATAGGCCTTGCTAATACTGTGAAAAAAAGGGTTTAAGAATTGACACAAGTTATATATGGTAAAAATTCTTTTTCTTCTCCTGAAATGTCAAGTTCTCGTTTAGAATTTGATAATGAAATTTTAGGTGAATTAAGGGGTATTATAGATGTGGAGGAAGATTCTATGCCAGATTTTCCATTCTATGATGATAATATAGGAGCTATTAATGATCAGCTAGAAAAAGAGAAAGCTAGATTATTTCAAGAAAATACTTATCATTTTTTTTTTCAATTTCAGATTCGCAAGGCTAGAACAGTACAAGATTTATGAGTTGATACAAGGAAAGATAATCGTAACTGAAAGCTTAACTGCATAAATGTCAAGATGATAAGGGGTACTAGAATATAATCGAGATCAGCTTTTTGATAGATATGAAAAGTGGAAAAATAAGACATATGAAGAACGTCAAATAATATTTAATTTACAGAGAGAAATTTTAGCATTACAGAATAATCCATTAAATATATCAGGAATGGTAGGATACGGACCCTAATATTTTATGGTTATTCTGGAGAGGATCCAAAAGATTGGTTTAAAGATATGCAAATATATATAATAGTTAGTCGAATAAATGTTGTGTCTGATGCAAGTCAGGCTCCCGGAAGAGAAGAGGCATTTGGATTAGTAGTATCATACCTTGCAAGTGATACATTAAATTGGTATTTAACTCGCGTCAGAGGTAAAAATTGAAGATGTAATAATCTCTTAGACAATTTGGAAGTAGCTACTTTAACTGCTATTTGAGCAATAGATGCTAGAAATGGTGGTAATCAGATTGGTGGTTTGAATACTGCTGGAGAATTCCAAGGTAAGGTAGCTGCCAAAATTGGTAGAATTTGAGCAGGAGTTGCAATAGGTGCTGATATTGTTCCAGATGGAATATAAGATAAAGACTGATCTATAACTGGTAGCAAACCTATAGATAATACACCAGTAGCATTTAATGCCAGAGGTGATCTTCCTGCTATTACTATTACTTCTAGTATTAAGCTTGGTCAACTTTTATACCTGTTTAGAACCGCTTATACAACAGTTGAATACTTAAAACACATTACAGTTTTTGGTCAAATCATGTAAGGCGATATGTCAGTTGAGCAATTCTCTACTAGAATTAAAAAGATTGGTAAAGTAGCTGAAATGACTCATAATTAGCAAAGAGAGTAATTTATTTGTGGTTTGTCTTCAATGAATCAATATAATCTTTGAATGATGGCTAAATTTCATGATACACAGGATAAGTAGAAAATTATACATTATCTCAAAAGAGCACATTGTCTTCTTTTCCAATTTTTCCGATAGCCAACCTATATGTAGATACTAACAGATCAGGGATAATTAGAAATGAAATCAAGAGCTTAGTAAAAAATACAATGGCATTCTCAGAATCTCAACAGCCTTAACAAGTGACTTCATCACAATTCCAACCATAACCTGTGAGAACGCATAAAAATTTATGAGATGAGAATATAGGCAGATTTTTATTATGAATTACAGGAGAGACCCCAGAATTTGTTCTTGTTCCTAATCCTACTTTACCATCAAAGCCAAATAAAAAGGTTGAGATTGATTCTGATGATGAACTTTCTGAGCTCACAAAAAGACAATTAAAGTTGTATATAGCTAAGGCTTATTAAAAGGTTGTAAAAATACAACATAAATGTTCTATCTGTGGTAAGCCTGAACATAATTCTCGCAACTGTTTTCGAAAGAAGAAAAAGAAAAAGAAAAAGTCTAAAAAAGGTAAGGTTAATCTCGATACTTTAGATCTGGCTTTAGATTCAAATTCAGATTCTTTTTCTAATATTTCATCTAGTAATAGTTTTGATTTTGATTCAAGTTCTTCTGATTCTTCTGATTCTGAAGGTGAGCTTAATGTTAATATAGCTAAGATAAAAAAAAAGTAAAGCGGAAGTCTAACTCTAAGAAATCTAGTTCCAAGAAATCATCATCTAAGAAATGCTCTAAGAAAAAAAACAAGTCTAATAGTATAACATCTTTGGCTAAATCCACTGAACTGGTTGGTAAAATAGATTCTGAGAAGCCAATAAATAGATCTGGTAAGGCTAAACGAAACACTAAGGAAGAAAATATTCGTAAAATTCTCCAAAGTGAACTTAAATTAATTTTTCCTGCATTAATTTCTTAAGACTCTGTTTCTGGTTCCAATAAAGCTAATACACCAAAACAAGTGCATTCTATTCAGAGTTTTAGAATGATAAAGCTTCAATTACCAAAGACATTTTATCAGACCTAGAGGAGGAAGAATATTTGGAGGATCCAATGGAAATCGACTTTATTCAGAAAAAGGATTCTACTACAGATATTGTAACAGTAAAATATAAAATCAAATGCTTGGTGATCCCAGGTGTTGTGATTGATCTTAATGCTAATTTCGCAATTATGACTGATGATATAGCCAAATGATTAAAACTAAAAATTGATACGAATGAAAAACATGACCTTAAAGGCATTGCTATAGTCCCTATAGAATTGCTTGGTATAACTAAAAATGTGCCTGTATATTTTGCTCCTGGATGTATTATATATTCTGATTTCACAGTAATCAAAAATCATCTAAGAAAGCCGATGCTAATTTGTCAAACACACTTCTCAATAAATATAATTATGATTTGCTTGCATCAAAGTGGGAGTTGAGATTAGAGTGTAATGGTAAGAAATTTTTTATTCCAATCAAGTATAAGGTCAAGAATAAGCTTGAGGTGAATTGTGCAAATATTATTCCTGAGTGTAATGATTCTTTGACTCCAGATAGAATTTTGCAAGACTTAAATGAGGATGATACATTAAAAAAAAGTGAGTGATAAGGAGCTTAAAAAAATGCTATATAGCACTCTTAAGTATAATGCAGAAATTAATGAATATTATGAAAAATTACAGACACACTATGATGAACTCCCCTCTATTGATCCCCTTCCTTGTACCTTCAGCACTTGCAGAAGATAGTCTACCCTAATAACTTATACTGATAGTGTATCTTGATAGGTTATCTTTTCGAATGAATATGAGAAAAAATAGGAATAAGTGAGTTATTTTTCTAATCTATTTTTTAGATTCACTATATTTTTTATGCTCCTTTCTTCCACCTTCTCATATAATACATAAAATTCCTCTTTATTTATATCTGAGCTTTCAAAATTCATGGAAATTAGTTAAATCGATTCTAAAGAATGTATTTGAGTAATGGATGGTTCAGAAATATGAACGAACTTAGACCTGAATTTTTCTTTTAGCTTAGTTCCTCCAATCTTTTTTGCCTTACCGCCTAAAATAACACTTGGCTATATATACTTGACTCAATCTGTTCTAACTTATTAGTTTGGGAATTCTCATCCAAAACAGGCTGACCAGAGGAAAATAAAATAACTCCTTGCTGAAGGCGTTCTTTATTATTACATATTTCATAAATATGCTTAGGTCCAATATGAAATTTATTAGCCATTTTTTTTGATACATTGGGTATCTTACCTCTTGATTCTCTAATTTCCTTGATATCAGCTTCTGACAACAACAGGGTTGCCTTAGCAGCATAATATATATCATGGAAATGGGCTACCATCTTCACTTGATTTTATACTAGAAAAAATATTAATACTTTTCAATAAATATCAATGCATGTCAATATGTACACATCAATACTTTTCAATGTGTATTAATATATTTCAATACCTACCAATGTGTATTAATACTCTTCAATGTATATTAATATGTTTTCAATGCCTACCAATATGTATTAATATACATAGTATTTATGGAAAAATAAAGTGCTTCTGAAATTTCTGGGACTATGCAGTCTCAAAAAATTGCAACATATTTTTTTTTGCTATATAACCATACCAATATTATGTCTAATATGCGTATACTGAAAGATATAAAAGATAGAGGACATCAGTTGGGTAGTGCATATGAGCAAGAACTTGAAAAAAATTAAGATCTATTATTGAATTTAACTCTAATATTAATGATCTCACTAAAAAGCTAGTAGATAAATACAATGAGCGAGAAAAGGAGTTCCATCAAATCTATGCTGATATTGAAAATAAAGTTAGCCAGTTAAATAGTGTAAATACTAAGCTTAGATCCCAATTTACTTCTGAAAAGAAGTTCATCCTGAGAGTCAATGTGAGCATGAAGCAGAACAAGCCAATTATTCTGCCAAAATCAAATCGTTTAAATCAAATATTAAAACACTAAAGAGAAAGATGACTTTAGCGTAGAAAGCTTCATCTGCTGATAAAATCAAGACACTTTCTCTTGAAGCTAAGGTAGTTGAATTAGAAGGTAAGTTGCTAGATCTGAAACTAGAATGTGATTCGCATATATAATTACATCTCAATATAATGAAGTTAGTGTTCAAGCTGATTAGCCCTTTATTATAAAATAATTCATTATTACTATAACGAATTATTCAGTATAATAAATAATTACTGAAAAAGAAAAATACAAACATAATTTTACTATGATATAATTAAAGTTAATTTTATGATATCATTTATAGAATAACCTCTTCGTGGTTAAAGTTAAAGTGATCTTGAAGCAATTTTGGTAATGCAAAAATTGGAATTAATCTTAAATAAAACAATTTATAATGATAAATATAAATTTATTTTTAAAAGTTTTGAGATCTCTTCATTAAACAAAAGAAAAATGTAAGAAAATTTATTAATGATGGTTCAAAATACAATTAATTAATATTATTTATTTATACAAAAAAAAAATAAAAAAAAATAAATAAATAAAATACTACAAAATAAAAACCCACCCCGGTAAAAAAAAGAAATTAAAAAAAAATAAAACCCCTATGATAAAAATGAAAAAAAATTAAAATCTCAATAAAAAAACAAAAAAAATTAAACCCCCTACTCCCCATCTTCCAACTACTGGTTCACCGTCGACATGTTACAAGCTCTCGTTCGATGATGCCTTATAACTAAAAAATGTAAAAGATACTTAATATAAATCTAAAAATTCCTAAAATTTTTATTAAAAACTATTAATTAAACATAATAATTACCTGGTCTATCCCAAAACCTAGTTCAGAATAGATTATAAAATCGTTTCCCATTATACGACTACCTTCCTCCTCTTCTTACACTATTACGCCAATCACAAAAGTCCTAAAGGATACATATTAATTACTTATTAAGTTATATTTATCAACATATTATTATTTATTTATTTACTTACCTAATAATCCCTCACCAGATTTATCCACTTCTTCTCGTAACGCTCTGCCAAAATTTCAATTTATTTCCACGATAAAAATAATGATATTTGTGGTTTCTTCTTCTCCTTTCTTTAACCAAGTAATTGGTCTCTACATCTTCCTAAATGATTCTTACAACAGCCATTTTTATAATGATTTATTTGTAAAAAATTAAAAATTTGAAAATATTATGTAGATTTATTTAAATTAATAAGAGATTATTTTTTTTAAAAGTTTCAAAAGTGAAAAATTAAATGATGGTAAAATACTTCCCTTTAAAAATAAATTTCATTATTATTGAATCGAAATTCTGATTTGATATCTCATGAAAAAATTTCTTTATTATTGAATTGAAGTTCTAATTTGATATTTTGTGAAAAAATTTCTTTATTATTGAATCGAAATTCTGATTTAATATCTTGTGAAAAATCTCTTTATTATTGAATTAAAATTCTGATTTGATACCTTGAATAATATAATAAATTTACAATCGAAATGCTTAAACTCTTTGTGTTTAAAATTCTGATTCGGATTCTAAAAATAATTCAAATGTTGTATTATTTATAAAATTAGATCAACACAAATATAACTTAAGCAAATTTTTTAATATGGTAGATTATACAATTAGAGACAATAATAATGGGTGATAAATATAAATTATTATAAAAAAATGACGTTACAATTTGGTAAAAAAACAATAGGAATTTCAACACAAGTTTAACAAAAATTCATTACAAATTAGTTAAAAATTATAAAAAATGATATGAATTTTTCAACACAATTTCAACACTATTGCAGGGGTGTTATTTAGTCAATGCATTAAAATTTGTGTTTCTATGACACTATTTTATTATATCATTACGTTTATTATGTAAAAAAAAATACTCCTCAAATTATTAATGTTTTTGCGTTAAAAAAATAATTATAAAATAAAAAAATAGCCCCAAATTATTATTAACGTTGTTACGTTAAAAAAAAATACTATTATTTAATTATAATAATAAACTTATTGCAATTGGTTTGTCTCGTCGAAATAAACTGGTTTTCAAAGTTTCTTTTTTAAGCTTTTTAATAAGCTTTAATTCTTGATTGTTCATATTGAAAATTTCCTCCCATTATTCCAAATATAAAATTACTTTATCAAAAGCATCAATAGCTTCATTATGAGTAATTGTCGGAAAAGGATCCTCTTCTCCTTTATTTTCTTATTCTTATTTATTAGGTAGAATGCTTTTACAATTTCTTCGTCAGATATCATTTCTCCCGTAATCTCAGACTTATCAAATTGAACAAATTCTTCGGCAGTTAAAGGATCGTTAAAAACAAGTTTGTCAATTAAAACTTAAACTTCTTCCAATTCCCTTAGACGTTTAAGTTCAAGTTGTATATTAGTAAAGGTTTCATCTTAGTCATTATCATTGTCATCATTAGGTAAAATATCTGTTTTCAACTAACAATTTTGAATTGTCTCTTGTGTTACATTATTTTATGCTTGGGAAACATGATTCACACACTTTTTAATATTAATTTTCACAGGTTCGATACGATAATCATTGAAATGATCAAAAGATTTGACTCGATTTTGTAGATAAAGCTTTCAATATTATGCCTAAAATAAATTAAATTTGAATTAAAGTATAAATAAAGTATAAAATATAGGAATGTTTAAATCGAATATGTTTCTCACCTTAAAACTATTAATGATACTTTGATCACAGAGTTGAAGATGTGCCATAGTGTTTGGGGAAAGGTGTTTAATGATAATATTTGTTAATTGGGTAGTTTCGTATAGAGCATATGTTGGGGCATTATCAATGAGAAGAAGAATATTTTGATTTTACATTAAGTTTCTTGATATATTTGTTCCAAATTGATACTTGCATCCAACTTTTTTTATTCCAGTAATATTCAACTGAAAGGATCTTTTTATCAATATTTTTCAGGATCTGAGGATTTTCATACTTGTGTATGAAAAGAGGAGCCAACTTTTCATTTCTGGTTGCATTACATGTAAGTAGAACAGTTACATGATCCTTTGATTGTTTAGTTCCAGATACTTGGCCATTTGATATTGTGCGACTGGGTTTCATCTTCTAAAATAAACCTATTTCATCACAATTAAAGACATCATTGGGATCATAATTCTTAAGAAAACTATGAATTTATTACGTATTACATCGAGATCATCAAGTAATACACTTGCAGCTTCACTATGTATATTATATTACTATAAGTTATACCATTTCTTGAAATTGTCTACCCATCTACTAGAACCTTTAAATTTATCCTCATCACAACAAAAAAGCAAACCCTAAAAAGCCTTTGTTAAAAGAATAGTATTGGTTATAATAAGGCCAGCTTGGAGCGTATTTTCTATCTAAAGAGTTAAAGCTTTCTCAATAAAAGGAAAAGTTGTCTTTTTTTCATGTTTCAACCCAGTTTTATATGATTCGGGATTTATAGCAAGCCAGCGATTCTTTTCTTTAAAAATGTCACTAATCTTACCTCACTAACTTTATATTCAGGGATGAAGTTTTTTTAAATAAATCTCTTTTTTTTATGCAGCAGTTAGAGACTTTCATTATTTTTAAAGGTTCATTACTAGAACTTACTTTCGGCATTCTTATATTAAAGAAATATGAAAAAAATTGCGAAAAATGCGAAACAAAAAAACATTTATAAAAAAATTTGCAAAATATTACACGAAGCACTTTCGTTAACTTTATTAAGGTACAAAAAATTACAAAATTTCATGATCTTTTCTATTAAAATTAATTTGTAAATTTTCGTTATATTAAAAAAATCTTTATTATAAATAAATGTATTATATAAAGGGGCATTTATATAATGCATGTTCACACACTTAAATTCGTTAACCGTAATATGAATTTTATTTTAATAAATGCGGTATAGTAAGGTTTATTCTATAGGATCAGACAATCCTAGCTTAGTGGTAAATCGCTAAGCCTCATCGTAAGTTATATTGCAATAGACCTTAGTTCAGCCCCTAGCCAAGGTAGATTGTAATAAATTAAGTTTGCGGGATTTACCAGTTCAATTCTGGGAATGAATATCATAGGATATATACATACCATGTACATTAAAGATCACGAATTTGTAGAATATGGTGACCCTAAAATGTCTATAAGGTGTGATGGTAGCTACCACCAATAAGGTGTAAGTTCACTTTGTCTAGATCAATACCATCCTGACAACAGGTAGTGGTAATAGATATTCTTACCTATCATGAACCAATTGAGTTTAGAACTGATAATGGAGGCTGGTCTGTAATTGACAAGTGCTGCATCATCTGCAAAGGATGCCTGTGAGGGTAGGATCAATGGTAGGTACTGTATAATTTGGATTAAACAATAGCCACAGGTTATAGATGGTTGATATTGCACTGTCTTCAATTATTATAGTGCCTATATCACAACTAGGGTTTTAAGGCCGGAATTCGATTCTTTAGGTGATTTTGACGTATGGCGAGACAACTATGGTCAGTGATGTCCATTTTCTATGTCTCAAACATTTGTTGTCCCAGCTATATGTCCCAACTATATGTCTCAACTATGTCTCATATATGTCCCAAATGTCCTATCTGTCCCATCAGTGTCCTATCAGTGTCCTAACTATGTCCCATGACAACACTAACTATGGTGTAGGCTATTATATTAGGTTGTTCATGACCCTAATTTCCATAGTAGTGATGAATATACATGATAATGATTATCATGAGCTTTTCCACACAGGATTAGCGATGTGGCAGTCTATCTGGGTATTTAATAATCATGTACCTAGGCTTCGCATACTCACACTGGGCTTAAAAGTGTCAAAGGAAGGTAATAGTGATTCAAACCAAATAAGTCATATAGCTACTTGTGAACTGTGCGTACTATGTAATCATCGATGCAATCCTAGTAAAGCAAAAAAAAGTTTTTTCTATGTATTTCTTTTATAATTAATAAAGTTACTAGCAGTGCCACATCGTTAAAAAAAAGGGGTTTTTTCTATATTAAAAATTTGTACCATACTGTAGATCCGTTATATCATGAAATTCGTTATATCAAAATTCGCTATAGAAAGAGTTGACTGTAGTGAGAGGACTACTAAAGAAGCCAGACCAAATAGACTTATCTGCAATAGAATCTTTCAGGCTCGAATTAGAGCAAGTGAATGATAATCTTAATTCAAAAAAACATAAAATAAAATGTATGGGAAAGGGGATAGAATCATCAAATAATATATACAATCAGATGATAGATTCTTTATTTTCAGTGCAATCAAATTTACTCGAGAAAAACACTCATCTTCAAGAATTACTGTCAAAAAAAGAGCTGAGGGGTGCTTCACATAATGAAGTAAATACTTCACCCCACTTATAAATAATTCGTCACAACCTTTCACTCTTAATTCTCCTATATTCCAGACAATTTCTGTAGGTGATGCAGAAGTGGTATCTTTACTAGCAAATGCTCCTATTATCACGAGTTCCTTAATGTCACTATTGATAACATATATTATACTTACTTTACTACTTTTTGCAATTGTATAGATTATTGGGAAAAAAATATGGGATTCATGGAGTAATAAGCTGAAAGAAAAAAGTAATATTCTTTCTAACTGGAACTATTTTTATTATCTCTAGGTATTTCTGATGCTGAGCTGTATGATCAGAGGCTGGAAGTTCGAAGATAGGAATTGAAGTTAGCTAGTATTATTGCACGAGAAAAAAATATGTAAATAATATTATGCGAAGTGTTTTAATAGCTAAGTATTCTAGCAGAGATATGGTAATTTCAGCTAAGTATACTTAACTATATAGTTAGGTAGTTTCGAACGAATTTTTAAAATATATAAAAAGTTTATTGAAAACTCTTGATATATTTTATAAGCCAATTTTTTGCCTTTTTCTGGAAATATTTATCAATCCACTTTTCCCTTATATCCGAATCTTTAATCTGCATTATTTTATCTGATAAGAGTAGTAGGAACATATTGTCTTCATTGATAAAATGTGCACACATTCCTACTGTTTGTTCTAAATAGTGACCGATATTTATCTTCATATTAAACTCTTTTGCAATTTCTGAAAACTCCTTATAATCACCCTTTCTTGTTGATTTTGAACCATCTTTTTTATAACGAGGGTCGTCATTCACTACAACATAGCTAAAGCGTTTTCCAGAATCAGAAATCTTTATATTTTTTTCTCTGCTTGCTATTCTTTCTCTCATCCGCTCTATAAAGATTTTATTGCATGCGAGGTCTCCTTTAGCCTTTCATTTAGGCATTACAATAAACTGATTAAAATCCCACTGCTTAAATCTAGTATTCTGAAGAGCGCCTTCAACAATTTTATGAATTGAATGTATATTATTGATACTCATTGCCTCCTACATAATCTTTTCTCCAATAAACCTGAAGAGCTCAGAATTTTCTTGCTTCACAGTATCAATTCCTCTCATAAAGAGATCATCTGGACCACTTCTTCATGTGGTACACTGAAATATTTTTTCTTACCAGCAAAGCAGATGGAAAATAATACCTCTTCATATTCCATATTAAGATAAGATGTATCATTTTTTATCCCAAGATAAGCATTTACTTAATCACGCAAGCTTTTCATCACATTCATAGTAATTTTGACCATTTTGCTCCAGTACGCTTCTTTAGAAAGATCTTTTCTAGAGAAGGTTTCATCACATTTTCATAATACTTATCTGGACAGGTAAAATATAAAAAAACAGTATCACTATATTTTATCCCAAACCCTTTCTTTATTATGAATTCTGCGACAAGATTAAGGTTATATTTTCCTGCTGAAGTAGTTCCTCCAGCTAATTCACGAAGAAATATTAGAGATATTGAGTTGCTTGCCTTCCTATAAAAAGTGTTCATATATACCTTCAAAGCTCTTTATTTTGAATCTGAATAATCATAATCAAAACATATGGATAAATATTCTGAATTTAAGCTTTTCGGAATCCTTTTGCCTCTTTTTTTAGCAGAACTAATCATCTTTCCAAGTTGTAGCTTTTTTTTTTCTAGTGGGCAAGATATGCTTTAAGCTTTACTCTTGTATTGAATAAATCCTCTAATATAATAGGAAATAAGCCCTTCTTTTTGAATTGATTATCATGTCTTACACTCCAAGCTTGAATGGTGCAGTTATTGAATAGAAACTCAATCTTATATAAAATGTTTCCATTTTTTTCTGCAATATCAGCCTCTTCATGTGTTAGTATTATTTTATCTGAAAAAAGATTATAAGCTATGATAAGACTGGAATATAATGAGGTAAAGTCCAATCCCTTTACAGATCTTCTTGTTTCAATCCCCTTTTTAGGTGAAAAAACATATATGCCAGAATATTTTTTATTTTCTATATTTTCGCATACTCTTGAGCTAAATACCATATCACGTTTAAAAGTATAAACGTCCAGAAGATTTCGTATCTTCATTCCATTTGCATGATAGTGTAAGTCGAACAAAGATACATGAACTATGGAAGCAACTTCTCTGTAATCATTTATTTGTCTTAGCTTTACCAAAAGCTCCTGATAATGTAACGCATCTATAAGGGTCTTTTTTTTGCTTCTGAATAGATTCTTCACATTTAATCATATGGCATGTCAGCTTTAGTATCAAAGCTACACTTTTTTAAGAAGAATTTAAGTGACCTTTTCTTTTTGACTTCAGAACGGGGGTAACGTTTTTTGAGACACACTTAAATGTCAATTAGTATGCAACCTGGTAGTTTAAGAAAACTGGAAAAGAAATCTTCTTTCGCAATAATTTTGATCTTAATTGCTCCCAAATAATCTTTCTTTTCCTCAATCTTCTCACCCGAATCCCATATAGTTCCTTCTTTGTCTGTATCCTTTTTCTTTCCATTTATCTTGAAATTATTTTCAGATTTCGTCCCTATTTTTCCATGGTATTTCCACTTTAGGATTTCTTCCTTTGTTTTGAACTTTTCTGTCATTCGCTTTCACATCCATTCGAGTATATTGAGATGATATGCTCTCTCCATAATAAAATGCCAATCATAGTCTGAATCGTTAAATCCAACTAGGATATCAGGAGCAAATTCTCACCAGCAAAGAGCGAAAACTTTTAGCAGATTTACTTGATTTCTGCAAATGATTGTAATCCAACATAAATCTGATTCTATTTCAACATTGACAAGACATATTTGCTTTAGTGGTTTTGAATCATCTTTCCAATGCAGTGTCATGCTAATCATAAAAACATTATGATTTAGATCAAGGACTTCAGCAAATTCACCTAACTCTCATGATTAGGTCTCTATATTCCAAGTGAGAACAAGAGTACAATCTTGCAAGAGAGCTAAAATGAAGAATCAGTCATTATTGTTGTGAAATTCTCTAGTAAACAGAAATCTTCTATAGATATATAAAATTCATGTGAACAGAGCGGGTTGGTCTGCTTATCTTTCTTGCATATATATTTGTTTATTGTGGATCATCTAGAGAGTTGGATTCCATTTTCTTGAGCTACTTTGCGGTGGAATGAGTATTAATTATTTGAAGCAGTTTTGAAATTATTTTCTTGTATAGTTTGGATAGCTTTCTTTCTCTCTCCAGTACCATTCATATAAATTCATAAATATGACTTTTTTCAGTATGATAATCCCGAAAAGTGAAAGCTTTAATATGCTTTATTTTAAATGATTTCACGATGCCAGAAAGAATTTCGCTCAATTTCTTCACATTCATTTGGAGTCTCTCCACCTGGTACGAGAATGTCAAAGAAAACTTGAATGTCTACAAGAGTTACCAGTGTCTGTTGACCATTAATAAGGTGACCATAAAGACGCAATATATAGCGGTAGGTTCCATTTATCTTTTTTGTTAATCCTTACTCTCAATGGTCATGAATAGAATATCTTATCGTTAGATAAAGTATCTTCGAGGATTGAAGATAACCCCTCATCATTTTCTGCAACTATATCATCCAGTGTTTGGATGTTTGACAAGTTTTTTCACCAGAATAGCGAATCAATTGGCCTTCCATTTTATCTTTTTCAGCCTCTGGGTGAAAAAGTGAGGTGGGGTATTGAGGAACTCTGAAAGCTCAGATTGAATCATAGTAAAAATTTTCAGATATGTTATCTAGTATACTGTTTTAGTATAATATCTCAACAAAAAAGTTTAAATAATTATAGATATTAAAGTATTATTTATCTAAGAATAATATCAATAGGCGGTAAATACATTTGCCAGTATCGTTCCAATGAAAAGGAGGTTTGTAGGTGAAAAGTAGAAAACCAGAAGGATGTTATATTCACTGAAAAAGATGCTAGTGACCTCTATACAAACAAGATGGATGTAAAAAACTGACAGCTTCTGAATATGGATTTTGTAATTGGCATGTAAAAAAGTATCACTCGAATGCATATTATCATCGAAAAAAGTTGGATAAGATATTTCAGAACTGTCAGACCCTGAAGGCAATGAGTCAGACTCTCAATAGAATGAAAATGCCTAATGCTATAAGTTGGCCCTAATAACTTATCAAAAATTTAGCTCTATGAAAAATTTATAGGAATGGCAAAAAAACTTAACAAGAATGCTGTTAGTATAGCAAACTGGTAATTTTAGAACTCTGGGAAGGCATTTTTACTACTTGACCATATGACCCTATGAGTTCCTATAAATTTTCAAACTCTTTACCTTTTTTATTTTTTTTTATATCATATATCGACCATATACCAATTATATCAACTATATATATGATATCATAAAATATATCATATAAATTTACATGACAAAAATTTTGATTTTTTCCTAGAACTTTTATTTTTCATAGGGTTGATAGGGTTAATAAGGGCAAATAGTAAAAAACATAGAAAAACAAATAAGAATCCCCAAAATTGACATCAAAGTTGACCTTATGAAGAATCCCATGAAATTTGGTATTAATTTCATAAGAACGCAATTTTGGCCAGAACTTTGAGCGTAATAATTCAGCATTCAAGCTAGCATATAAGTGGATTGAAACTGGCAAATAAATGGAACCTCTCAGGCATCCTGCCAGTTTCCTACCAGTTTCTTAACAGTTCTATAACAGTTTCATGATACCATCATAACGCTATCATGTTGCCAAGCTGGGATCTAAAATTACATGTCCAAAAGATCAGCCAGAATTATACTATAGAGCTGGCTAAAATTAATCGCAAATATATTGCGTTACCTATCGCCTCTTTTTTTACACCATTTTAGTATTTTAAAAGGTAACCAAATAGGTATAAATTCTCAATATAGAACTAGCAACCAAACAAGCATAGAGTATCAGTATTCTCAACATAGAACTAGGTATTTAAACAAAGATAGAAAGCCAATACCAACAATGTAAAATTTATAATGTAAATGAATTAGGAACAAGAAGAAAGCAGTAACCATTAGATCATGACATCACCATTAAATTAAAGCGCTACCATCTACCGTTAGACTATGAAATCACCACTTTATTATTAAGTTACCAGCAGACTATGAAGTTATCATTATGTTATGAAGTTATCAGTAAACTATGAAGTTACCATTATATTATAAAGTTGCTAGCAGATTATAAAGTTACCTTCATGACCTGACTCAAGTTGCATATGACTTACATAATATAATTATATTATGCAAGTCATATGCGACTAGGGACAAAATTTCCAAATAGTGCATAATAAGATTCCTAATCACTTACAAATCAATTCTAGCTATATGAATCAAATTATCAAATTCAAGTCTCTAGCACAATTTAACTCAAATATAAATGATGATATCGAACTTGGCTAGGAATTAGCCTTCAGATATTAAGAATTATACTGATTAATATAGCCATTCTAGCCTAATTTTAATCCCAAATAATATATCAAAAAACTTTTACTATTCTGTTTGCATTTAGAGAGACTATCAAAAATCAAGGAACGAAGTGATGCAATTTGAGCTGGGCTTGACATTGCAAACCCAATATGAATAATAACTTTTATGCTATTCTGCTTACCTCTGAAGAGGCAATCAAAAATTAAGAAATAAAGTGACATGATTAAACTGAATCTGATCATACAAGTCTAAAAATGCATACAATATTTCATAATATCCTAGAATAGATTCTAAAGCAAATTCATATTCACCTAATAAGATCATAATTTCAGTACCCATCTCAAAGTGGATATCAAAATTCTGTATATATATAATAAAGTTTAAAAGCTATATATCATATTCCAGTATACCAGTAATTTTATAATATATAAGAATCAATTTTAAAGCAATTTATTTCTCATAATCGTTAAGTCAAAAAAAATGATAATGGATACCAAAAATTTTGAATAGGGTATTAAATTTCTAAACAGGATACCAAAATTTTAATAGACTATTTACTATTCAATAGGGTCTTAGAGCGCAGTCTGTTATAGTATTGGAAGACATAAAACCTACAAGATATAATTAATATTTAAAAAAAAACTTTTTATAAGTATTATATATTAAGTATAATACTATAATGGTTAATTATAGTTGTGATAGATGTAATAAAATCTTTTTCAAATTATGAAAACTTAAATATTATCGAGAAAGAAAATATCAATGTCATCAAAATTTATCTGAACCTATTATTAAATCAAAGCCTATTCAAACATCAATACCTAATTCTGTTTGACCAACACATGTTCCACCTCCTAGACCCAAATCGCCTACTCCAATAGTCCATACCCAAGGAAAGAATTGAAAAAGAGAAAAATCTCAAGTGGTTACCTAAGCTCCTAAGACTTCTATTCAAAAGAAGAGATCTAGTGTGGTTAAGCAACATTACGCTCAAGAGGGATCTAGTGTAGTTGAGTAATATGACGCTCACAGGAAAGATTTTCAAAAGAGTAAGAGTACTTAGGAGAAACTTATGAGACAATTAAGTAATATAGAACTTCTTAAGGAGCTGGGTATGATAAAAGAAACACAAACAGAAAGGATGACAGGGCAGATTAAAGGGTTAACTATATTTAGTAATTCAGAAAGCCATACTCCAGAAGGTGATATACATTTTAAGGAAAAAAGAGCTGAAGATCCAAATAGATAACATAGAAATTTGCAATCATTAAGCAACTGGGAAGCTATATTTCCTAGAATGACAAACTCAGCATATGCTTTTAATGATATAGTAAATTGAGCAGATTATGCTAAAATCCCATATATACCTCAACTAATAGCATCAGCTCAAGAAGAAATTACAAAAGTTTATCAAACAAAGCTTAATAAATTAATAAACCTTTCTTTCTTTGTTATTCTTACTGGCGAATTGTTCAGATATGATCAGTGCTAGAAAATGGTGACTTTTATTAAAGCCAATGAACTAGTCAGTATATTACAAGCTCAAATTCAAATGCACTTAGCAGGGAAATTTAAGGATGTTGCTTTTAATTTGCGTGTGATAGATTATAAGACAAAATTGTATAAGAATATGAAATTAAAGGATAAAATTAGTGATTATTTCTCTAAAGATCCTATTTTTGATCATATTCACATTCTTGTAAAATCCACCATGAATGGATTCAAAAGTAAGGTATAAAAGTTATAAATAATATAAGATTCTTTTATAGTGTTAAAATCTGTTTTTATTATTTTGTAAAAATTTTCACAATGAATAAAGTATTTTTCATATGATATATAAATAAAATAAATAAATTTTTGTGGAGTTGCATGGGAAAACACGCTTTAAATGCCAGATATATACTATAGGTAATTTGTCTGATATATTAGAATACTTGCAGTCAGACCCAAAGCCTGTCTCGAAAAACAATGACTGCTTCTATTCTTTGGCTCCTTAACTATTGCCATTATCACTATTACTACTGCTACTACTACTAGCATTATTACCCGTAAAACTAACTTTCTTTTTCCCCTCCTTTTCAACCTATGGAATTATTTTATCCATAGAAGTAATCCTTGGGGTCTTTTGATGTCAATAGAAGCTGGCTAATGTGGCAGGACTAAGTTTGATTTTTTGAGATAGTATATTATATATCTGTGTAGAAGAGCGTTTCTCTCTTTTTCTTCTTTCATTAAATATGGTTGTAAACTCAACCCAGTATATTTGTATTTCGTTCGTATATTTAAAATATTAAGATACATGACTTGAGGAAGAAAATCTGTTAAAGCCAGCTAGAAAGAATACATAGCCCAAGTTCTGGAAAATTCAATCACATAGGGATTCACATTGTGAAACTGCATCATCTCTCCATTCATTTTCAATGCGTATTTTTCAAAGTTCATTATTTAGTACTAGGATTGTTCTATCAAGATTATTATTTCTCCCAGTTTGTTGTTTGCATAAATAGATGAATACTTTGGCAAAAATTATATATAGGAATAAATTCCCCAAAAAAATAGCTTGGAGATTCTCAATAGTTATAACTCCCCCAGGTTATCATTTCGTAGATAATTACTACTGCGTCTGCAGGTAAAAACATTTATTAATTTGTTTATTTGAGAATTGATAGGAAACTGCGCAAAAATTACATATTGATTTATAAGGGTTTATGCACGAAAGATTGCTTGGTTTGATTGATTGATTTGGCAGTGTTAAATTGATCACTATTTGAAAGATTTTTTTTCTTACCAGATACCTCTAATTCACTCAACTATTTATAATTAATATTTCTTCTACAGATGGTCATTATAGACCTGCAGTTAATCATTGCAAAACATAAAAGTCTCTGGATCTTTGCTGTATTAATTTGCTGATTCCAATTTCAAAATTAAGCTGTATTAATATGCAGGCCTCTAATCAATCAATAAAGTCAAATATATTAGCATACACCTTCGGTTAAGACTTTTTTTCTTCTTCCGGTCATATTAATTCAAAATTTGCCAAGAAAAGAAAAGGCTATCTTTCGCAGATCGAAAGAGGATCTGATTTGCTGTAACAAATTTGGAATGCAAATAGCTTGTCAACCAATAACCTAATTTTGATGAGGATTAAACGTCTGAATTAAACAGGTTCTAGACATTTACCAAACCAAATATCATAATATTCTGATCATTGAATGTGTAGTTATTCAGAAACTCATAAAATCAATTATTTTGGATATAACTACGAAAGAATCTTGTGAAGGCAACATTGCCAAAGAGGTGTGTGAAATGTTAGTGACCTGGCAACCTACAAAATACTAGTTTCTGGTTCTGGTAACCTAAAGGAGGTGAGAAATTAGTAGGTTGTTATGTAAGAATTCATAGCTACCAAGTGAATCCCAAAATGTATTATTAGTACTATATAAGGATTGGAACTTCAACCGCTTACGAAACGTGGTTCATATATTATAAAAATCCCAAATTAATTTGACCAGATGCAAGATACTAAGAGCTTCAAAACAAGCCAAGGTATGAAGTATTTGGATTACAAGAACCCAAAATAACCTTTACAGTTAGAAAATTTTATTGTGTTATATTATGGATTAGAAGTTAATTAACAAATCGTAAATCGATTTTGCAAAATGTAATATTGTGAAACCGTCACTTTCGGATGCTATTATCATCACAAAACATGAAACAAATATGGCAACCCTAATGTCTATTAATTTGCTGATCTTAATTCAGCTAAAAAAATAAACCTATATGATAATTCAGTATACAATCCACCTAATAATTCTCCTAGCCAGATACCAGAGATATAATAGGATTCATTATTGGTGAGGTTTTCTTTCGTATCTTCCATTATAATAATAATAACCACCATCATATCCACTATATCTATTATCACACCCATCATCATCATCTGATCCATAATGTATCTCTTCTTCAGAATCATTGTCATAATCATCATCCGTTAGCTTTGCTAACACCTTTGGTGCTTTTTCATTTGTTCCTTTTACTTCCTCATTTTCAGAATAAAAATACACATCATCATCATTGTCTGCCTTAGCAATTATTTTAGACTTTTTAGAATCCTCCTTAATCAAATTATTCGCTTCTTCTTCTTCTTCCTTAAAATAATCTGTAATATCAGACGTGTTACTAAAATTATCATCTCATGAACTGAAGTAGTAGCCACTGTCTCAGAGATTTCGTTCACAGGACTAGTGATTATTTTTGATTACCCAAATAATCTATTGATTTTTCTCGCTTTACAGATCATTACTTATAAATATCCAATTAAAATATCTGCGAAATATGACTTCATTTCATTATAGATCTGCTTTCTTGCAGATTGATCTATAAGTTACTTATCATTAAACCTAAGCTCTACAACTTTATCTTCGAACCTTTCAAAGAATAAACACTATATTATAATCTCTGATCGCTTTGCTACAATCATTTTATTTCTTGCAACATTCATCTAGCAGAATGAATTGGCAAGGTTTTTGATTAAAGATGAGGGACGAAACTCAAAAAAGGCAATTAATAAATAGCCAAAACTATATTAAAATATAGTGAGGGGTATGACGAAACCCCAAAACCCGAAATTAGCCGAAACTATATTAAAAACATAGTAAGGGATATGACGAAATTATTTTGAGAGAGTTTCGGCTGGCATCTTTATTTTTGATACTTAATGATCCAGAAACTATGGTTTTAGAAGAAGAAAACTTTATAGCCTGGAGTGGATCGTTAGATAAGAGTAGCTTTTCTAACAAATATTGTACAAATTCAGTTACTATGTAGTCAAATCTTAAACAAAAAATTTCTGATGAACTTTTTGCACATATCACTAGAATCATCAATGATCATGATTAAGGTTACTTGTCTAAACTCATTTTGGATTTAGCAAAATGGTTAAACCTTTAGTTTCGCTATATTTTTAAGTGTTTGATATAGTTTCACCATTTTTATAAGCTTTGATATAATTTTACCTTTTTTCAAATTTTGCAAATTTTTTAATATAATTTAACTAAGTTTTACTTTTACTATTTAGACGTCTGTCTAAACTCTTGATTTCGTCTAGCAATCTTAATCATAATATATTAGAAATCAAAAATATCTTTAGTAAACTTATTGTAGAAATTAATACCAAAAATTACCAATAAACTTTTCGCATATCTTTCTGAAGTTAATTCTTTTTTCACTGTAGAACTCAGCAAAAATAATAATAAACTTACTGCAGAAATTGCTAAAATCAATTTACATAATGCTGGCTACATCTCTGAGGTATAGAAAATTTTATTGATGATCAATAATGTGACTACAAGACTTGATAATATTGAAGAAGCCTGCTGTAATGATTTTGGTAATATTTCATCTGAATTCACTTTGATCAGAATCTCTATCGAAGCTCTCTGAAATGAAATGATCCAATATTACCCTATAAGAAATCGAAATAAGGAAATGATACATTTTTTATAAGGTTTGTATACGTAATTAATGATTCTATATCAA
>CAMKVN010000925.1:0-22363 GCA_946474995.1 Funneliformis geosporum
GAGTTCAATTCAATTCAATTCAATTCAATTTGAAAAAATCAAATCAAATTCAAATTGCTTAAATATTTGATTCAATTTGATTTTGAGGAAGCCTAAATACTACAAATGCAAAGAAGCTACTCAAAAAATAGATTATAAAGTCACTATTAGATCATGATGTTAGATTATGAAATTACCATCAGATAATGTAATTAGATTATGAAAATCACTATTATATTATGAAGATACTGATAGGCTATGAAGTTACCACTATGTTATGAAATTGCCAGTAGACAATGAAGTCACCATTATATTATAAAGTTACTGGTAGACTATGAAGTTACCATTATATTATGAAGTTACCTTCATAACCTAATCTAAGTCGCAGGTGACTCATAACATAATTATGTTATAAGTCACCTGCGATTCATGTTTTGCTCATATTTATAATCTTGTTGGTAAAACTTAGATGGATTTTGAACATTTTAAATTATTAGATATTGTAGTAAAACATATTAAAACTTTATTTATATACTTCACAGCAAGAAAAAGAAGATGGAGAGAACATTTAATTTCAAAATCTATTCTTTTAAATACAAATGACATTTTATTTAATGAAAAAACACACAAGATTTATCTGCTAATTTACCTTCTTTACCTATTAAAACTAGGTGGAATTTTTGGTTTAAATTTATAATTTGGATGGAGAAATATTATTAACATTTTATTACATTTTTTATTGAAGAATCTGCAAAAAAAAATTCTAATGCTATTAAAAAATTAAAAGATATTTTTCAGAATCAAAGTCAAATTTTTTATATTGATATTTTTAATTAAATTTATTTCATTTAATGCACAAAAGTAAATATTAAATAATGTTAAATCTTGATAAGAAATCTGGCTATTGCACCTTTTGTTGCTTCAAGAATTACACAAACAAAAGCTTTTTACAAAATGGAACAAATAATCCACCATTGGTGTAGAAATGATACAATTATTATCTCATATCCAATTTTTTCTGAAGCTTTTAAAATAGCATTAAAAAAATTTGAAAAAAATGTAAATTTTCTTTTTGTATTACCATTATTTAATGCTATTCAATGTTTTAATCCTCAATTTATTCAATCATTTCAAAATAGACATATTTTTAATATTTTTAGTTAGTTATAATTTAATTCCAGAATTTCAAAATCCTTCTAATTCTATTATAACTGAATGAAAATTTTCGAGGATGGTGATTTAGATTTAATCAATATTGGCAAGAAAAACAAAGAATTCTTCCAAATTTATCAAAAGTAGCGTTAAATTTATATATGGTTACCTATTTCGGGAGTTGATGTTGAACGTAATTTTTCCAATTATAAAATGATAGGCGCAGATCACTTTCAGAGAATTCTATTGAAATTTAAAAAATTTTTTTTTGCATATTTTGCATTATTAGTAATTTTAAAATGCATAATTTTTAATTTTGCATCGCACGAATCCGTGGGCTCTAATGCAACGTAATAAACTTCTTAGCAACGGTCCCCACTACCTAGTATAATTTTTCAACATCTAAAAGTATCAAATTTTACAGATTCTAAATTATTTACGCATTTATAAGTTCTAAAGTCAAAGATGTCCTAGCTTAAATTTATTAATTTTTTTATGCCCGGATACTTTCTTCAGGGTAGTGTATATAAGATGTATAAGAAATGTTAATGGAGCCCATATTCTTTTGGACTTTGCTTGAAGAAGCCATGACTTGTATTAAGACATTTTCATGCAGTAAATAGTAAATTTACTTAGAAATACTTAAAGTCTATCCGACACGTAAATAATTGTTAATTAATTTAATTAATTTTATGTAAAATGCTTTCCGAAAACAAGAATGATTTACTGTTTAATAATGTCATAAAAAATCGATTTTCAATTTTTGACTAATAATCTGATAATTAATGGGATGGGGTATTTAGAATATCGATTTCTATTTGATGAAGTTCAAAGGTTGATGAAGGGTGAATTTTTGGGGGGATAGCTTATCACGAAAAAGGATTTTTGTTTTTTACACCGTCTTTGAATACGGAAAAAAGATTGGATCGGTACATCTTTTTTGCTAAATGGTTTTGGTTTTGGAATAGTTCGGTCTTTCCAAATTTCACAAAACGGAATTACAAGTAAGAACCATATGTATGCTATGGTACACAAGCATTCCCTTGCATGATTTTTTTTTGATTTGGAAATCTCATCTCACGTGGCCGTTTTAGATTTAAAAACATATTCACAATCTCGAAAATTTTATTTTTTAAAAAAAAATTCACACGATTTAGTTTGTTAATAGATATAATTTATTTATTATTATTATTATTATATTATTTTTTTTTAATATTTATTCCAATTCATTGGATCCATTAAATTAATAATTAAATCTGAAATAGACCCATGAAAAAGTCAAAAGGATCCTTTTAATATTTCTAGTTTCAGCAGGTTGATTTTGGTTTCTTTTGCCTTCACACAATCCTTATATATTGAAAATAAAAAAAAAAATTATAACTATATTACAATGCACTTGTTTAAAAATACATAAAATATTTTACGAAAATTTAAACGAAATATTTTGAACTTTGAAAAAATAGTTTTCTATAAATAATATCTATCGATGAATTGCTAATAGTATATTTATTAAAAGTTTTCTATATATTGATAAAAAATAAATGATTTAGTTAGTCACCATGAAATATTTATAGATTATAATTTGGCTTGTTACATACGAAAATCAGGTTTTGATCACATGATTTATATAGTTCCGCAGCATGATTTTCGTACGTACTGACCCATTTAATTTTTTTCTCACCTTTTCCATAAAAGAACCTTGTTCCATCTTCAAAACCTTGACTCCAAAGATTACATTTTGTATGTAAAATTTTACCAAGTGGTTTTGGTCCACAAAAGAAAACACCAATATCCGTTGCCTGATATAAATCTCTCATATTTGAGAAAATCTTATCCCAATTAGGTCGTCCAAAATGCGTTGGCGCACGAAGACCCGTGATCGTGTCTTTAACGTTACCATCGTCATTCACGAGAATGTTTCGAACCTCGGAATGACGTAATCGACCCGTAAGGTATATATGCGTTTCAATGAATTGGTCGATATCTTGCTCCTCAATAGCCAACAGCAATGATTGAAACCATTCGAATGACTGAAGAAAATAAAAAAAAAAAAAAGTGATGAGAAAAGTCGGGAAAAAAAAAATAATAATAATAATTTATCTTACATCATAATCACGGCAAATCCAGAAAAAGTATACTTTGGACAATTTAGTCGATTTTGTAGGGTAATTAACTCGATACCAAATACTTTTAAGAATACTAGCAAATGGGGTGACACCAATACCAGCACCAACAAGCACGGAAACTTCAAATTTAAATACATCCTCTGAAGCACTTCCAAATGGACCATCAATCATAATCCTAGGTAAAACTTTTTGAAGTTCCGGATTATTTGATGAAATGTCAATTCCATCATATTGACTTTTTATACGATCTCTGTTTTCTTTACGAATCTTTAATTCTTCGTCGAAATTACATCCTAATTTTTTGGATAGGGTTTCTGTAAAATCACCGACTACGCGTATATGTACAGATACATAATCTTCCTCTGGTGCGGATGTTAAGGTAAAAGGATGCCATTGCCAAAGCGATACTTCGGGACAGCATAAAAAGATATATTGCCCGGCTTTAGTAGTCATGGCAGGTTTCTTGATTTGAATTTCGACAACACGTGAAGGATGCATGACTACTTTTGAAATATAAGACGTTTGTCTTGCACGAAATTCACGAAGGACACGTTCACTAATGTAAATCACTCCTGAAGCTATCCAATATCTCCAGAAACTAGCAGCGCTTTCACCACACTTTGGTTCTCTATCGAATTTGATCATACAGAATGCCCCATGGAAGGCCCAAGCTCCAAAGAATGGAATAAACAAATGATGAAGGTACCAAAACCTATTAAAATGACTTCGTCTTGCTTTTTCAGTCGCAGTAGCAATCATAATTAACAAGGATATAAGCATCACATAACCAGTTGCACCAGGTCCCGTTATAAAATTAAGCTTAAGCCATAGTATAAATGGTGAAGGATCATTCTTGGCAACCATCAAAAAATTGATCCAATGAGCGCCAGTATGAATTAAAGTGAAACTTAATATAGACCAGCCAATTGCCTTGTGAATTTCGATACTTTCATCGAAAGGAATAATGTTATTAAGGGGAGTTGCACGGAAAATAGAAATCAAATTTCTACAAACTGGGAATAAAACCATGGCAGCATCAACGTGAAGAACCAATGCAGCTGATCTTGCAATTGAATATGTGATTCCGAAAACAGCTCTGGCTTGAGTCAAATTATCACTAAAGTAGAAATTGAGAAAAGCCATAGAAAAAACTAAAATATGAAGTGCTACCCATACACCGAAAAATATAGTACGGTTCCCTAAAATTGATAAAAGAAATAATAATTAGAAAAACAAATATTTCCTTCTTTTTTTATATATATATACATACACTTCTTTTTATTCTTTAAAAAAATTTACCTTCATTAATCATCCAAGATTGAAGTTTTTCAATTCTTGTAATTGGTTTTTTAACAGTTACAACAGGGCCGTTTACAGTAGAAGGATCAAATTTATCTAGGTGGGGTGTTTTCTTTACGGTATCACCTCTGGCTAATCTTTTTGATGAATCATTACTAGTCATATTATTAAAAGCAGGATTACCTGCTAAAACTTTTTTGGAAGGATGCCTTTGAATGACAGCATCATCAGGAAACGCCACGCTATCATGGGTACCAACGCCAGTGGAATAACTTTCTCTAAAACCCGAACTAGAAACATAATCACTCATATCTTCATATTCATTTGTATATCGATTAGTTTCATTATTGACATTATCAAACTCTTTTTGGTCGATATATTGATTATATCTAGGCGAAGGATTCGAAGAATTACTCATTTTATTTTATTTTGATTCACACTTGGAATTATTATAATTATTATTTTTTGTTATTTTCTAGTAAAATGATAAATTCACAAGTTTAAAAACAAAAAATTTTTTCGACAGCGAGTAACCCGGCCAGCCGAGAGATTTATTACGAAAGAAAGTAGAATTTTTGGAATAAAAAAGTATAATTGGGAATAAACGACAATTTAAACAAATATGAATGGAAAAAATTCGATATAAAAAAAAGAGATCAGGCCATCCTGAAAATTTATTAATACCTAAATAAATAAATTATCAGGTCATCATGAAAATTTATTAGTACCTAATTAAATAAATTAAGGTAATTAAGCAGGAGCTAGTTTTACACAGTTTTAGATAGACACTTTCTGAACCATATTTGCCTTTTATTTTTTTCGAAAAAGAAAACTGGATATGCATTTTACTGCCCGTAAACTCCGAAACTTAAGATTTAGTTACATTTAGTTTTTGCCGATGAACCGACTTGTTTGTTTATACGGATTGTATGGTTTGAAATTCTTTGGTACAATAAACAAAAATATCCTTTGTTCGATTAAAAAAAATTAAAGAAATTTTATCCGATTTTGGTAATGAAAATTCTAATTATAAAAAATTGACCCGATCTACTAGGTTTTTTGTCCGGGAGGGCAGTAAGAGTAAGTGTTGTCGGTCTGTTCATTTGGAAAATGTCCAACTTTTTTTTTTTCCTTTTTTTTATATTTCAAGTTTCATTGAATGAAAGAATTTATAAAAGTTCGTATTCTTTGTTTACTGCATTATCTGAAACGTACATCAAAAAGTTCCAATTTTGATTTTTTTTATGATCCTCAACTTGCTTTAAAATCAGAAGATCCCAATTAAAATGTTATTTATTATTGTCCCACCACACCAGTCTTTAAATAGAGGTGATTAAATCCCAATCGGGATGTAATCGATCATTATTAGTTTCAAGTCCTTTTTTGTCATTTTGTAAATCTACTAAAATTGCGTCAACTAAATAAATAATTTAAATTATATTAATAATATTAATAAATATCTATCACGAATCTAAACGTATTACATATTTTCCACGTTTTCAGCCAAATATCGAGAAATGATTAATCGTTGAATTTGTGAAGTTCCCTCATAAATTTGGAAAATTTTAGAGTCACGATACAATTTTTCGACAGGATACTCTGTGTTCAGGGGGAAAAAACAAGTATTCAATTAGACACGATAATACAATTCGTATCACGTTCGTAAAGTCATCTATATATTACCGGTATTGTAACCGTTTCCGCCAAAAATTTGAACAGCATTACTAGCCGTAGTTACTGCGACGTCAGATGCCAACTACAGAATTAATGATCATCTTTTATAAATTATGTTTTCTACGTATCATCATTTAAGAAATATAAAGTCAAACGTACCGCCTTTGCGATAGACGCGTAAAATGTATTTCTTTGGTTTTGATCACGCAACCAGCCAGCCTTTAAATGTATGATATCATATAAATATACAGGCCTTTTCAATATCCATGTAACAATACCCTTACCTTCCAAACCATGTTGCGCGCTGACTCAACTCCTATAGCAGCATCAGCAAGCATAAACGCTACACTTTGGTGGTTGAATCTATATGAATGGAAACCCAAAACGAAATGAATGTGAACGATATAGTTACTTAAAACGAATAAGTGAGAGAGATGATGAAAAGATCGCATGATGAGCCCACATTTTTTGTCCCATGGTTTTCCTTTCAAGAGAATATTTGAGGGCTTCTTCCATAGCACGACGAGCTAATCCAACAGCGCCAGCTGCGACTAACGGACGGGTAATATCGAAAGCAGCCATAGCAATTTTGAACCCTTTACCAGGAGTTCCAAGGCTAATTATTCAACGAAAAAATTAACGTTATTTTAAAGATAAATCGCTCAAACTATACAAATATGCCTTACACATTCTCTTTTGGTACAACAACTTCTTCGAATGTGATGCCTCTTGTGTCACTCGCACGTTGACCTAAATTGATTTCTTTTCTACCAGGTGTAATACCGGGTGTGTTTGCGTCAACAATAAATCCCGTAAATGCGGAGCCCGGTTTTGCGTTTGGATCAGTTCGAGCCAAAACGAAATACCAATTGGCTTTACCTCCATTAGTTATCCACATCTTTTGTCCATTTATAACCCATTTATCACCTTTTAATTCCGCTTTTGTTCCTATTCCCGCAACGTCCGAACCTGCCCCAGGTTCCGTTACACAATAGGCAGCCATAAGTGGTTCTTCTGTCATACGACCTAGGTATTTTTGATTTTGTTCCTTATTTCCCGCTACAATTAATGGGGCTTCCGCGAGACCATTCGCCTCAATGGCCGTCTGAATACCCGTACAACCCCAAGCCAATTCTTCAGTAACTAAACTAGACTCGAAAACACCAAGTCCAAGTCCACCAAATTCTGCAGGAATATGAGTGTTTACTAAACCAAGCTCCCAAGCTTTTTTAATAATGTCCGTTGGATATTCACCAGTTTGGTCATGATAAACCGCCTTTGGCACAATTTCTTCCTGAGCGAATTTACGAGCAAGTTCTTGAAAATTTTGTTGCTCTTCAGTCAAAGTGAAGCACGGTCCACTTGTACTGACAGCGGACGCGAAAGAACGAGCTGACAATACAGAGGTGGAACGAATTAAATTAGAACGCAGCTGACGTGTAAAAATGGGTCGCAACATTTTATTCTTATCAAATAAAGGTAATAAATAAAAATATCGTAAAAATGGGTATACAGTAATTTCTTTAGTAAAGATGAAAAAAAAAAAGAAGGTATTGTGTAAGTTCTACAATTGGTAGATCCCGTCAATAAAATTCGATTATCACACATCACAAATTTTATTTCAAAAAAAAAAAATTAAATTTTTTTTTCGTAGTTAATAGATAATAATGAGCACTTCAGGAACGCCCATAGCCCCTAAAGAAACGCTTTCTAATGTAAATGTAACTGCAGCATTAGATGTTGAAGGCAATTTTCCATTAGAAAGCGTTCAAATTGACGGTTTGGTATGCTACCATTTTATTATTGATCAAAAAAAATTGTTCAAGATCGGAAATTATAAACCTTTTTCGTTTCTCATAATTTTAGGTGGTTCTTAAAATTATCAAACACTGTCGCGAATTTTTTCCAAGTCCAGTAACCGGACAACTTCTTGGCCTCGATGTTAATGGTGTCTTGGAGGTAACAAATAGTTTCCCGATTCCCGGAGCTAAGGCTGAAGACGAAAATGAGCTTGTAGATGGTATTTATTGCCTATTCACAAATAATAAAAAGAACTTTAATGATCCTAATTAAAAAAATTGTTTAGGTGCTAGATATCAAGTTGACATGATGCGTTGTCTTCGTGAAGTAAACGTTGATAATAATACAGTTGGATGGTATCAATCGACATACTTGGGTTCTTTTGTGACCCACAAATTGATTGAAACCCAATATAATTACCAACAAACTTTTAATAATAAAAGTGTTGTAATTGTGCATGGTAAGATTCGAACACCTAGTAATATTTTGTTATTAATCAAAATTTTAATATACAATTTCTTTTTATCTTTTAGATGTTTCTCGTTCCACACACAGTAATCTATCATTACGTGCTTTTAGATTTTCACAAGCATTCATGGAAGCTCAAAAAGAAGATAAATTTACCACGGAATCCCTAATAAAAAATAAGCTTACATTTTCAAATATTTTTGAAGAACTTCCGATCACTGTTAAAAATTCCCATCTAGTGACAGCGCTTCTTCATTCCTTAGATGATTATGAACATGTTATACCGAAATCAGCTTCTTTAGATAAAGAAAAAGTCGTCAGTCCATTAAGTCCAAATTTTGATACATTAGAATTAAGTCTCGATCCATATATTGAAAAGAATTTAGAATTTTTGTTGGAATCTGTTGAAGAGCATACACAAGAGCAAAATACATATGCGTTCTGGCAACGAAGCGTTTCTAGGGAACAAACAAAAATACAGGTTGCCCTACAAAAGAGAGTAAGTTGTTCTTTGACAAATTTAAATTATGATTCTATGAATTTCCTTTACTAATATTATTTATTGATCTATATTAATTAAAGAAACAAGAGAACGTATCACGGATTGCTTCTGGGCTAGAACCTCTTCCAGAAGATGATATCCATAAAAATCATAAACTTCCTGCCGAACCTTCAAGACTCGATTCTTTACTAATTACATCACAAATCAATAATTATTGTAAACAATTAAATCAATATTCTGGGCCAACTCTTGGAAAGCTTTTTATAGCAGGAGAATTACAAAAATAAAAAACTTTTATAAAATGACAATACAAGTTGACGCTTAAAATTTTTGGTTTCACTTCGAAATTTGTGATATTTTTTTTAAAAATAAAATACATTTTATAAATTTACATTTCACATTAAATCACACTTTGATTTACAAAATACTTTATCGATAAAGATACAAAATAAAAATTTTCATAGTATTATTAACTTAATCACCTTTAATATATATCTACTAACTATATAATGAACTAATTTTAAAATTATTATTTATTAATGTTTGGGGGTTAAAAACTTTACTTTCATTTCCTTGCTTTTTGCTCGCTCAAATAATTTGTGAAAACAAATTTTATTATAGTGAATTTCTTACATCCGGAACTTTTATCTATGGTGCGACACATCAAATCTTCATTTATATTTTAACTATAATTTTGTTATAAAGATTGGTGTCAAGGACAATTTGATGTTTAAAAAAGGAATGATCAGATTTATTCATGAAAATGTATAAGAAAGCTAATACATAGTTATTGAATTCTTTAAAATAAAATTTATTATAAATTATTATTATTATAATTCATTCCGTTTCAATACACATACCTGAAGTTTGTTCTTTTTTTAAAAAAAAAAATTATTCTTTATTACCTTGTTTAATCATTAGTTATTGAGAAATCCAATTATTGAGCTTAAAAACATGAATTTTTACAAACGTTTCTTAACGACCACGACCACGACCTCGAGTACCACGTCCTCGTCCGCGTCCACGTCCACGTCCAACACCAACGGCTATTGAATTTAAATGATATCGTTAGCATTATGATTTTATAAAATAATCTACTCAACAATACTCCAGTAAAACCATAAAATGTGTGAGAAAGATAACGTACCTTCTTTCTTCTTGGCTTTAGCCTTTGGTGTATCATCAACTAACAATGTATCCAATGGAAGTGAATCAGGTAGAATATAATATCTAATATTATTCCCTCTAATGCTTAAAGAATCCAAATTGACGGGATCTTTGTTTTTTACGGTCATTTTGACTGTTTTAAGATGAGTATTCATGCTCATGTCGACGCCTGTTAAAACGAAAAGGTTATTGTTAATTTGTTTTTAGACAAAAAAAAAAATTATCAAAACTCATACCAGTAATCGTTCCATGAACTATCGTTCCGTTCTTGAGTTCAATTGTGACTGTTTCATTATTTAGTTTCATCAAAAACCTGTTTTTTTTTTTTAAAAAAAAACAAGGAAAGAATTATAACAAATTATCAATAATGTTAAAATAAAAAAAATAATAGTAATAACTAAAACACAAACCTTACGAGTTTCATGGTAAACTACTTTATTTCGAGAAAAGAATTTTCACTGAAATTTTTGATCGATGGTTTTAGTCAACTCATAAAGACTGCATAGTCTATGCCGGCCCAAAAATTATACCATCAAAGAAAAGCAAAGAAACAACTTACCGATACTCAAAAAGGTTTATATAATATTCCTTTAGGAAAAAAATTTTTTTTAAAAAAAAAAATAATAAGGTTCGATATCTTGAGAGTATATATATATAAAAACAAAGGTTAAATTGATTCGATTTTTTTTTTTTTTTTCGATAAGGATATTATTGTGTTAGTTTATTCGTTATTGATAACATTCGATCGTCAGCTCTATGATTCTGTTCAAAACATTTCATTCTTTTTTTTTATATCAAAGATAATTATTATCTTTTTTTTTCTTCATTAATTTAGCAAATTTAGTTTATGATAACATTCAGGCAATAATTTTTTTTATCCTCCCTCAAGAACCGACTTTTCATAGTTATAAACTTACTGAATATTTTGATTTATAATTTGCCTGAATTAAATTATGTATAAAAAGTCCATAAGTCTTCTTTGCTAAATCTAATATTTTTGCCTTTATTTAATGAAATTTACTTTACAATTTGTGATTATTAATGAAAGAAACATATTACGAAATTTGAGTTATTAGAAATATTTTAATTAATCAAAACTCTTCCACCGGTTTTTGTCGTTTAATTGGCTATATTAATTAAAAGATTAGAAAAAAAATTATTAAACACGAATTGAAAAAGTAAATGATAAATTAAGTATTTACCAATTTTCTATCAATGATTTTTAGAGTTCCATTTGGTAAGACCATACCAATATCGCCAGTACGAAGCCATCCATCGGCATCAATCGCTTGAGCTGTTTGTTCAGGACGTTTATAATATCCTTTCATGACATTTGGCCCTCTTACACATATCTATTATCAAGTGATAAAATACATTAGATTAAATCGATTAAATTCTGTATCATCCTCACCAATAAAATTTGACACATACTTCGCCCCTAGGATTAGGTTTGTCTTCGACAGTGTAACCCTTCTCTTCATAATTCACCAATTTGATTTCATTACATGAAATTGGTCCTCCAGTGTGTGATTCATGCTCTCTTTGATCAGCTGGTTGGTAATCGAAAAACGAATTAACTGTCACAGCACCACTACATTGAGTAAGGCCATAAGCTTGAATAACTTGACAACCAACAGCGATACGAAGGAAATTAAGAGTAGTTTGAGAAATTGGTCCTATTATAACAAAAATTCGTGTAAACTCTTAAATTCATTGCGTTAATTTTAGTAAAGATAAAAATAAGACGCGAGATTTTACCAGATCCGGTGACAATGACACGAAGTTTTCCTCCAAATTTTGCTTTGATCTTATTAAATATCAACATATCCCAAATTGAATTTGTAACTAACTTTCCTTTTCTTAAATGGTTTAATTTAGATGCATATCCTTTTTCAAAAAACATTTCTTTACCAAATGTTTGTATAATCGTTTCATGAAATCGAATTAAAAATCGGGGTGAGCTGAAGAATAAGAAAAGAAAAAACTTAATATCAAAAAAAAAAAAAAAAAAAAAAAAAATCAGAAATAATATTCGAACAAACCTGGTGAAGATCGTAGGTTTAATTTCTTCGGCTTCTTTTAATACAGTCGATAAATTTCCACTATAAAAAGCAATTGATGCTCCGGAATACAAAAGGGCAATAACTGTAATTCTTTCTAGCATATGAGCTTAAATAAAAATCATGTGAAGATAAATAAAAAAAATTCTCGGAACAATAATAAAACAAGAAAACCTATGATTTTTACCAAGCGGCAAATATGACAAATGTCTATCAGCAGGAGTGACTTTTTGAGCATTTGGAAGTGTTGAAAGCAATCCAGCTGTAATTCAAATGATTAAAATGATGTATGTTTAATATACATCATCAATCCATAAACGTCTTTCGAAACTTACCAACATCTGCAACGAGATTCTGTCAATTCCCGTGTTAATGTTAATACTTATTTTTTAGATTGCGATGATCATAACAAATGAAAAACTTACGGCTTGTGTCAATTCAATTCCACTCGGTTCCTACGAAAGAAAACAAAAGATTTCAAGTCATTTATTGAAAAAATAATAGTTATTAAATTATCTATCTACACACCCCTGATGTAGTGCCACTTGAAAAAACAATTGTCGCTGTATCTTCCGGCTCTAAGGATAAAATAAGGAAAGTTAAAAATCATTTATATATCAACTAACTAAATGATCGAATGTGAGTCGTTATTAAGGTTACCAGCAAAAACAAAATCTAGTTTAGATTGAGAACCTAATTCTTCGATTTCCTTAAATGTTTTTAAAGTTAAACCAATTGCTTTAGCTTTTTCATTTTGATCAAGAGAAATTGAAGGCTCGTTTAATATGACATATTTCAATGATGCACAAGATTGTGCAGCACTTATAATCATTGGAAGTGTATCCTTGGATACGATAACTACTCCGATTTGAGTAAGATTGATTTGATTTATGACATCATTTAAACGTGGAGGAATGTTTGGAATAGATACTGTAATTAAACTATAATAACTAGCAACTTTTTGTAACAATTTAAAACCATTAATTCATGAAAAAAAATTATCATTAAAAATAAATGCTTAAAGCTTTGAAACGACCTTATATTTACCCAAATCTGCAATCACCCACTCTTTATTGGCAAGAAAAAAAAGATTAATTTAAACTTTCAAAAGAATCAAAATTCTTTGGATCGTCAATTCATACCTGGACAACTATTCATAAAAATTCCAAACATATTTAATGACTTGGGCGCCAAATCCGTTGATTTTATCAATCCTGTTCCAAAATTTGCAACCCTTTCGGCAATTTTCTCTAAATTGATACGATTCATTTAAGACAAATTTACATAATTGTTGATCACAATTTGTTACTTACGATATGATTCCTAACATTTTAATAAAATATATATATATATTTATTTATTTCAATTTTGTTTTAAATTCAACAGATACAAAATATACGTACCCAAATAAAACCATTAGCACCTTTGAAACCAAGGCATTCTGTTCCAATTTTTTTTCCATTCTCGAATAAATCGGCAATAATTTTTATACTTTTATCAGGGCTTGTCAATAAAGGCATTCCATGAGCAGAATTATTTGCTCTGTAAATAGCAGTTTCTCCAGGGTTTCGAACTTTAGCGCATTCAGACTGCGAAGTTAATAATAAAGGATGTACGTCGGGACTTGGAGCATCATTAATTGAAAGAAATGTAAAAAATATAATTAAAATTAATAAAATAACAGACAAAGTATCAATTTCCATCGTTTTTAAAAAGAAAGATAAATTAGTTCATTATTCTCACGATTTTTTTTTATTCTTAATTTTGAGGGTTAAATTTGTGTAACTCACAAAAAGTTTATATAATGGACATTCGTTATATCACCTGGTGATAAAATCAAATGTCGATCTTTTTTATATTGTGTAACATTCGATGTCAATCGATTTAAAGTAATAAAAAAGATGCGATTTTTTTTTAAAATCTAATTTATCGTTACGCAGTTTTTTTTGCATTAATATGTCGTTCGTTCTTTTCTTTACATTTGGGTAAAAAATGATCTGGTGATCTTTGCTCTAGCGATACTTAGTGAGAGTCGAAGTTTTAAGGTTTTATTAATTAATAAATGTATATTAAAATATATTTTACCAAGTTTTTATAAATTCTAAAGCCTTTTTAAAGTCTACCAATATTTTTTCTTATATTATTTCTTCTTCTTCTTCTTCTTCTTCTTCTTCTTCCTCTTCCTCTTGCTCTTCTTTGTTTTCATTATCTAATATTTCATTATCTAATAAGCTATTATTAATATTATCATCTCTTTCTAATCTTTTTATATAAGAATTTACATTAAAGACAACACCCTTTTTATAGAATTCTAAACAATAATTGCACTTATTATTTCATTCTGCATAACATTTGTGATGAAAAGAATGTTCACATATCAACATTTTACCTTCTTCTTTATCTAAACATTTAAATTTTTGATTATAATAATCACATATATTATAAGATGATGATTTAGATGTATGATATCTTGCAGTAAGTATCTTAATTTTATTTTTTGATTTAATGTTGCTAATAATATTCATTCTTATTAATTTTCTTACTTTTTTCCAAATTTTTAAAGATTAAATAAAAGTAGTTAATTAAGAATATACTTGTTTTATATTTTAAATAATCTATAGTAGATTCTTTATAAAGTTAATTTTTAAATGTTCTAAAAGTATTAAAAAATGTTTGATCATATGACTCTAATACTTTTGTTTGAGAAATTATAGTATTTGAAAAATATATTTTTTTCACATTCATTTATATCTTTTTGCATTTTTTTTATTTTATTTATTAAAAAATCAATTATTTTATTATCATTATATTTAATATTTATATCAGACTAATTATTAAAATTTAATTTAATATTATTATCTAAATTTAAAATTTGAGATAATTCACATTCTGTATAATCATCATCATTTCTAATATATATATTATTAAATTCTTCTGATTTTATTTTTTTATTTTTACTTCTTTTATTTGCTTCTACAATTGATAAATAATGTAAAAAAGATAACTAATCATTAATTTGAAAATAACTATAATTTTGATATGTATTAGTTTTTATAGTTTTTCTTTATTTATTTGAATAAATTTTCTAAATTTATATATATTTGGATCATTTTTATCACAATTCTTAACTTTACATTATTACCGGAAATAATCTTCTCTGATTACTTCACGTAATTTGTCTAAGTTCCTTTGCTGCAGTAAGTAACTTCCTTATTGTCAGACTTTACAACCTTAGGGAATCTTACGTCCTACAGGTATCCGGAATGCCTTGGAATTACTCTACTTGATTTATGAACTTAAGGGTTTAAGGACTTAAGAAATTTAGAGAATTTATATATTCTAAGTGACGAACTCAATTGCAAATTAGTGTAGTAATTCATGATCAAATCCTAGATGATGGACACGTAGAAGGTAAAAGTATTTTATTTTAAAAGTTGATTCCTTTATTACTTAAACTTATAATAAAACTGAAACTCGTAATAGAATTTTAAAACTCGCAAAAGAGATATTTTACAACATGAGTAAAAAGCTATTCTATTTATACAAAATTAATTTGCTACGGCTAACTAATTGCTACACTATAAACTAACTAAATTTGTAACTACAAGTGTTAATATAATAATAATAATAATTATAATAAGAATAATAATTATAACGATAATAATAAGTATAATAAAAATAATAAAAATAATAAAAATAAGAAGAATAACGATAATAATTAAAATAATGGAAATACAGAAAATTAGGAAAATCTAACAAATCATGATAATTTACGAATCCAGTAAATCCTAAGAATCCTATGAATCCCCAGAATCATCAAAATCTGGAATTTTGCAGATCATTTAGCACAGTATTGGTCACGTTTATTACATCGTCATTCCATTGGTCACTAATGATCAGTGCAGTAAGGTTGATTTCAGACGTTAACAACATGAATTGTTTATCAGTAATAGGTTTGTATCTCATTATGTTGATAAATCTTTGAATATCAAGTATAATTTGTTTTTTAACGAAGGCGGCTGAGCATTTATGGTTAATCCAGACTCCTAGGAATCTCATAGAGCCCTGTTCAGCATATAAATCAACATATGATGAACTAAACTGTAAGTTAACTGAGGGACTAGAAAAACATTTAATAGACAAATGTTTTGATTTTTGTTTGTTAAAAGCAGAATGTGTGAAGTTGTAAAACTTGTCTGCAACTTCTAATATAGATTTAAGATCTTGTTGATTTCCAGCAATCCAATTTGTATCATCCATAAAAGCAAGGAAGAATACTTGAGTTATTAATTGATTAGAGGACAAAGTGGTGAGGTCTAAAATCCAACAATGTTTAATAGTGTATCCTTTGTTAAGATTAGCGACTTCACATAGTAGAGGATCGAGATAAATACACCATAAAAGTGGTGATATAACTTCGCCTTGATTTATATAGATTTTGATATAATAAAAATCAGATATCCCATGAGCAGTGAATACAGCATTTTTTTGTGCAATGAAAAGGTTGATCAATAGATCTACTGCATGGTTAGGTACTTTAATATGATGTAACGCCTTATAAAGAAAGGATAAGTTAACACAATCGTACGCTTTTGAAAGATCTTAGGAGTAAAATCCGATTCTTTATTATTTTTATTAGCATTCTCAAATAATATGTTGAGAATTTTAATGGGAGTCTCTGTTGAGTCTTTCGGTAATCCAGCGAAATTGTCATCTCAAAGGATAGAGTGTTTGGCAATAATATTTGAAAGACGGTTTGTTAGGATTTTAATGAAACCTTTTCTCACAGTTTTAAGTAATGTGATAGGTTGAGTTTTTGTGATATCACATTCTCAAGTCATAGGTTTAGAAATTAGGAATATGTGCGCAATTTTCCATTTGTTAGGAATATCACAAATAGTGAAGTACATGCAAATAAGTTGCTAAAGAAAATATTGCAATTTTTTATCTAAATGAGTTAGCATTTCATTGATAATACCTGATGGGTCTACAGCCTTATCTTTGGAAAGCTGTCAAAGAATAGCAAGCCATTCATCAATTGTAGGTGGTTGAAGAAGATTGTTGTAACAGCTACTATTAACGTAATCTTTTGGAAGATACTGATTTGTCTAACGTGAAGGCATATGTTGAGACAGAATATTAGGTAAAGCAAAATTTTAAAAGTGATGTCAAGTAGCATCTTTGATCTCATTAAGGTCAACGGTAAATCATTTAATGCCATTCACAGGATCATTAATTAATAGGTGATCCAAGATTATTGTATTTTCTTCTGATTGAGAATGGAATTGTTCATCAAAGACATATTGTTGAGCAGGTCGTCACAACGTTTATTAATAAGTTATTTAATAGCCGAGACTTTGAGATTATGTATATCTATTTTTGCCAAGTTCAAAAGCATTTTATAGGTTTCAAGAAGGTCATATTTGACGTCAAGAACAGAATGGTCAATAAAAACTGAAGGAAAGGAGATGGGTGTAAGCTTCATTTTTTCAGTAAATTTTGACATGGTAGATGTTATTTAAGTTCATGTTGAATCTCTAGGCCATTTTTTATCTTGGACCAGCTTGGATTTGAAAAGCAAAAGGATTGAGCGAACTTTTCTCACTACTAAATATGAATCCAGTGATATAGTTGATTATGATTATTATTACGAGAAATCCAATATTACAGGATGGTATGTTTATTTATAGCATAAATAGCAGTAGAGGTTAGAACCAGTTTTATTTTTAAAACTGGTTTTATTTATATCCTAAAAATCGGAACCGGTTATAAATTGGTTGAAACCGATAAACCGATAAACTGGTTATATTAAAACTGATAAACTGATAAACTGGTTATATTAAAACTGGTTAAACCAATAAGCCAGTTGTATTAAAAAATCAACGCTTCGGTCTATTATAGTGTGAAATGTACTGTAAGCTAAAAAATAACTTCTAAGACTCACATTCCATGTAGTTAACTGCAAGATAAAAAAATTGAAGCCACATTCCTGATTTACCGATCATCTGGTTCCGGTTCAACTGCAGAAAATTAATGGAATTCTATGATGATCTACATATTAGCTGATCGGACATAATAAATACCGTTTAAATTTGTATTACTTATACTATTGTTAAAATATTTATTTATTAAATAAAAGCATTGTTATACTTATTCATTATTTATTATTATTAAATGTTAATTATTTAACTTTTACAAAAATTATCTCAGAAGTGAAGAACGATTTTCCTAATGGACTTGGTACATAACCACCATTATTATTATTATTATTATTATTGGTGGATGGCATGGTGGTGGTGGTAAAATAAAAAAGATATTTTGATTTCAGGTAAAATTCACCCTTTTGCTTTGATATTATTAAGTGAAATCTATTAACTTTCTTGTGGTGAAACATTTCGAAATAGACGTTGTTACGTTTCAAAAATAAAATCTTATTTACTAAATCAGGTGCCAAATGCGTTCTTTTCGCCGAAATATGATTACCAATATCAGAAAACAATCACTTGCTCAGCACTGAAGTTGTCAGGATTGAAAGATATTTTCTTGTAAGTTGCGTTAAAATAGGAAAACTCTCTCTATGAATTAACCACTAATTTAAAGGATCGTCTTTGACCTTGATATTCCTTAAAGCTGCATAGCGTAATACTTCATCATCATCTTCTGTATTCATTAGTGTGCAATCGCCTTCAAGATCGCGAAAAAAATCACTATCATCATCATTTTCAAGATTTCTACCTTCAGTGTCATCTGGAATGTGAAGATTTACTTTCAATGCATCATATAGAGTTTTTACCAATTGATATGCCTTATCTCGTTCACCATTAGTTGCCTAATTAAAATGTTTAAATCTTGGGTCAAGAAATGTGACAATTAAGGAATTATCAGTCGGAATGGACTATAATTCTTCTAATGAAAGGTAAATTGCAGCTCAAACCCTTTCAAGCAATCCAGTAGTATCTTTCGCAGTACTTTTGGTTCATTTTTGTTTCCTAACTGACCCCTCTTGAGTTTGACTATGAGAACTCATCCTTTGATGAAATTGTCGATATGCATATTGCCATTGTTGACGAGTGTCAGCAGCAGATATATCATCATTGATTATTTCATCGTCATTTTCTTCACAGCCTTTTCCATAGACGAGATTCAGATAGGAATCAATTGTCTCGTTCTTATCTCATCTCAGAGCAAATTTTTTTTAAGAGACTCCATGTATGGATGAACGAGATTAAGTGTTGGATAGTTTACACTACATAAATATTAGGTCATAATTTCGATTAGCTCAAGTAACTTTATAACTTGTAAAAATCTATAAAAAAAAAGTTTAATAAAAATTAGAAAATATAAATGAATACAAAAAACAAAAAAAATATTACCCTTTTTCTCTAACTGATAAGCAAAGGCTTTCTAGCTTTTCGCCTTCTTTTTGAGAATCGCGATCCAGTTCAGAAAGTAACAAAGTCAAAATGAATTTTATCGAATTATACAAGTCTAAAACGCATTTTCAAGCTAAATAGGTGGAGTTCCACCTGGTTTTTACATCTGTTAAAAGATCAAGAGGGCTTTGAACAGTATCTTCTTCAGATTGATCCAATTCACCTTGCGTCTCACGTAAATGTTGAGCCTGTTTAGGAAGTCGAAAAAAAGCCTGCAAGCTTTTGATACGGCAATGTATAGCTTTACATTGCTTTAGTCCTTCTTGGACTGATAATTATAACATGTATGCGACACAAGGTTGACGAACTACGCTGCTAATGTAATTACTATTTAACAATCATATTCCCTTAATCATATTAGCACCGTTATCTGTAGCAATAGTAAAAACCGTTGTTTCAAGACTCCATTCGCAAATTATTCAAAATAACTCTTCGCTAATCACTTCTCCAGTGTGTGGATATGGAAGATGTTTACAAGAAAGAAGGGCTTCCCAAAAATTAAAATCAGAGGACAGCCAAGTTGCTGTGACGCCTAAGTAACTATGTCAAGATTTTGCAGTCCATAAATTGGTATTCAAATGGATGTTCATTACACTACTATGAAGTAAGGAGCTAAGTTGATCATAACTCCATTCATATGCTTCATGGATTAATTTTTAGCAGTCAGTTTTATCACATTGAATACGAAATCCCACTCGCATACATACATAAATTTACGATAAAATCAATTTTGTAAGATATAAAGAGGCAAGACAAAATGAACAATAAATTGGATTAATTTTCTCGATAAGAATTCTTGTCTTTTGGGTGGACATAGTGGTACCACGATATTTGTATCATTGTAATAATCGGTAACTTGGGTTTGATCGCGTTTTGACTAATAAGCAAATTACTGACTAATGTTCCTATAAAATATAAATATACAAATAAACAATTTATTAAAAGTAATAATAATTTACCTCCATATGTTCATCCAAGTATTGAGTATAATTATTCTTGGTTATAATATGCTTTTCTTGTAAATGATTTATCATACTTATTGTATTTTCACCTTTACGACCATATGCATAAGCCTTATTATTAGTTCCAAAAAAATTATGCTCGCATATTTTACAATATGCTAATTCAGAATTATTTTCATCTATTCGAAAAAAATGAGAGATATGACTTTTATTTCTGCGATTGGATACTACATTAGATTTCCATTTTTTTCGATTATTTGAATTTACGGAACGTGTGATGTTTTAATCATTATCAGTATCCGAAGGCAGAAACAGAGAAGAAGACATTTTTTTTTGTTAATTTTGTAAAACGAACTTTGAGATTATCATAAATATTGATTAGTCCGTACTCTATAAAACAAATAAAAGCTGGTTATTATCTCTTAATCTATAATGCAGACAAATTTGCCTGCAAAATATAGTAGCATATGAAAACCTACGAAGGGATAATCTGATATCGATAATCTGATATTGATATCGATGGGTTGGAACTGATTATTAATATCAGATTATAACCAGTTTGAATTTAGGAACCAGTTATCAATATTGGATTTATAACCAGTTGGAAGTTCAAACCGGTTATAATAAAACCGGGTTATCGAATTTATAAAATTCTGAACTGGTTATAATCTGAAACCAATTAAAACCGATTATAAATCTGATATCGATAACCAGTTTCAACCTCTAATAGAACCTTTATAATAGAAAGAGAGGAAACTGCTAGAAAAATAAAAAATGAATTAATGCTAAATTTGAACATATTTCAGCCTGAAAATCATATTTGGTATATAAAAGTAAAATTGAATTTTCCCAGTTTCCTCCATTTTTATTGCAAAGGCCTAATATAATAAAAAATTTAATTTTTTTAATTAAGTATATTCATTTAATAAAACAAAGATTAATTTAATAAATTATAGGTTTAATTTTTGGTTATAATTTTAAAATACTAAAAAAATGTAAAAAAATTTATATATAAAATTAATTTATTTAAATGATTTTTCATTTTTTTTAAAACAAAATCAATTTTATATTTATTTTTCTAATATAAATAATATAGAAACGAATAAAAATTAATAAAATTCTAATTAAAAGTAAAATTAATAATAATAAATTATTTAATTTTATTATATATAAGAATTTATGTATTTTTTTTTTTATTATAAATATATTTATAATTTAATTAAAATTTATTATATTTATAATTATATATAAATTGATAAGCAAAAATTTTTAAAATAAAAAAATAATTTTATTAAAAATTTTATTTAGTTATTTTGTTCTTCTTTATATTTTAATTCAAGTTCTTTAATTCTTAGTTTATAATTGAATTCTTTTTCCATTTGTTTCATTTTTAATTTATATTCTTGTTCAATTTTAATTTTTTTTTTTCAATTTAGTTTTTCACATTCAAAATTTAATTTTGCTTCTTTTTTCTTCTTTTTTATTTAAAAATCTTTAGTTATCAATTTTTAAATGTTCTTGAGAAATTTCAATTGCTAATTTTTTAGTTTTTTTTTAATGAGTTTAATTTATCTAAAAACATTTGATCAGTTTTAGAAATTTTTTTTTTTTTATACTTTAAATTAGTATTATTATCTTCTTCATTATTTTCAATTTACTATGAATAGAGCTCCGAATCAGGTCAGGTCAACCTGTGACCCGACCCGACCCGACCTGAAAAGTCGGGTCGGGTAGACAAATT